>JAIUZE010071175.1:0-36545 GCA_022085475.1 Heliosperma pusillum | reverse complement strand
CCCACTTGCTAAATATTACAAAAACACGATATAACAATGACGATAACTCAAAAAACCGTCACAAGTCCCAAAGTGGGACCCACGGGCTGAGTTGGGCCGGACCCACATGGACCTGGATGGGCCCCACGGCCTATTTGGGCTGTTTTGACATATTTTAACGATTTTACTAAAACCGTTTCTAATTATTTCCCGCATGCTTTAACATAATTAAAACCCGTCAAAACAACAATTAAACCATCAAACATTGACACAACCCAAAGACCAAAACCCGGACCCACCATGGACCAGCCCAGACCGGTCTGAACCGGCCTGGACCGGCTGGTCTGGTCCGGTTTGGCCCCTCCTCCACGGTTCACACAACCAAAGCAACAACCCCCAATTTCCAATTAATTCTAACATGTTTTTAATTACTAACATCCATTTTTAAACATCCAATTTAACCATCCAACCTGCAACAATCATCATCATGAAGAAATCATAAAAATATAACAAGGACACCAACATATTCATAAATTCCTACAACATAATAAAATCAACCACTTATCATGTTACTAACTAAAATCATAAACCCATAATCATATGAACAAAAACTAAAGATGAACCAAAAACTAAAGTAAACCAAAGCTACTAAGGTATGTAACATCTATTCGTCGAGTAACTCGGAATCGTTACCTTAGCTAGCTAAAATCAAGTAGCACCCAAATAATAAGAACTAAGAAAATATGAAACCCGTCTTCTAATCTTCTCCTAAAATATACGAGTCACCAAACTCGTCTTCAAAGTCTTCCCCTATAAGAAATGACAAGAAAAACATTATTAGAATTAAAACTTTGATTTTCCATCATTAAAGTGTTGAAAACGATTTTGACGGAATTGAAAATAAACCGTACTAGAAGATGGGGAGCGAAGAGGAGATCCTAGAAATATAAGTTAGGACGGATTTAATTAAGAAATGAAGGTTTGATGAAGGTTTTGCTCAAGAACGATGAAGAACGGATGAAGAACGCGAAGAACGCTCAAGAACGATTAAAGAAAGTGATATTTTGATCTTAATTTGATTTGTGGAAAAATGAAAAGTTGTTTGTGAGTAAAGTGGAGTGTGTGAGCCGTGAGTTTATAGAGCAAAATAGTGAGTTGGGTTTGAAATTGTTGTTATGGAATTGACCCGGTATAATAATTATATTCCCGTAATTAATTAGATATTAAGTTAATTGAATTAAATATCAAGATATTATGTTATTGTAATGAAAAGAAAGAAAATATCAAGGTCAAAGAGAGAGGAAAAACCGTGTGATATGGTGACTGTCGGGTCAGTTTTGTAAACGATTTGCGTAATTTTCGTTAACTGATCGATAAAGTTAATAAATATCTAGATATTTTGATTACTTTATTCAAAACAATTAAAATATCTTATGGTGAGTGGAAGGAAAGCGATGACCCGCGCGGTTGACTCATGCCAAGAGTCGAGTCGATTTGTTTTCGAGCTTTACGATGCGTCGGGAATAGTTAAATGACGTTCGGTTAAAACCGTAAACGTTATGCTTTAAATTCCGAATAAATTCAAAATAATTATATTAAATTATGATAAATCTTAATAAATCTAAATAAAAATAAATCAAAAATATTATTTTTTTAAATAAAATTTCGGTCTTCATACTTATGAGACGAGTCGGGAAAGTCAACGGAAGTCAAAATCGACTAAAAAGTCGGGAAAAGGCGAGATGGACTTAAAAGTCAAGAAAAGTTTAGGACGACTTAAAAGTCAAGAAAAAGGCAATGACGACTTTAAAAAGTCAAGGAAAAGTCAAAGACGACTTAAAAGTCAAGAAAAGTCAAAGATGACTAAAAAAGGTCTTTTCATGGAATCCCTCAAAAATTCCAAATACGAACGCGGAATTTCAAAATAAGACTCGGAACAAAAATTCCTATTTTAAAAACTTAAGTTCTACTGAAAAGTGTTAGTAAATATTTTAACTAGAAAAATCGGCATTTTTCGGGTTGTTACACTGACTGTGGCTTCCGTGTTTACATTTAATGCGGTCGGCAGGTTTGTGAAGCATGCTTGGGTACATTGACGAGCTAGCGAGTGAAGTATTACCTTGGACCTATATTCGGTTCTTAGGATTGTATTATTTAATACACTCTTTTATTTCCGTATTTATTAGGGAGATATGTCTCCCGTTTTAGATACTTCTTATGTATAATATTATTTCCTTTTTGTTATGAACCTTTTTCTTTAAGACACCTTTGTTATGATGAATATATTTAATGGTAGGTTCCGGTTTTAAAATTTACCGATTTTCACTAAAGTGAACCTATTAAAAACGTATTCTCATCTTTTATTTATTTAAATTACATGTTTATCTTTCCGCAAATTCGAGGGTGTCACAGTAACTCCTTGTGTGAACAATGAGTCTTTCTTCATTACCCATTGTTTGAATCGTAACTCCTTGTGTGAACAATGAGTCTTCCTTTCTTCATTACCCATTGTTTGCATTGTAACTCCTTGTGTGAACATTGAGTCTTCCTTCATTACCCATTGTTTGCATTGTAACTCCTTCTGTGAACAATGAGTGTTCCTTCAATACCCATAGTTTGCATTGTAACTCCTTGTGTGAACAACAAGTCCTCCTTCATTACCCATTGTTTGCATTATAACTCCTTGTGTGAACAATGAGTCTTCCTTTATTCATTACCCATTGTTTGCATTGTAACTCCTTGTGTGAACGATGAGTCTTCCTTCATTACAAATTGTTTGCATTGTAACTCCTTGTGTGAAGAATGAGTCTTCCTTCATTACCCATAGTTTGCATTGTAAGTCCTTGTGTGAACAATGAGTCTTCCTTCATTACCCATTGTTTGCATTGTAACTCCTTGTTTTTCTTTCTTCATTACCCATTGTTTGCATTGTAACTCCTTGTGTGAACGATGAGTCTTCCTTCATTACCCATTGTTTGAATCGTAACTCCTTGTGTGAACAATGAGTCTTCATTTCTTCATCACCCAATGTTTTTATTGTAATTCCTTGTCTTTCTTTCTTCATTACCCATTGTTTGCATTGTAACTCCTTCTGTAAACAATGAGTCTGCCTTCATTACCCATAGTTTGCATTGTAACTCCTTGTGTGAACGATGAGTCTTCCTTCCTTACCCATTGTTTGCATTGTAACTCCTTGTGTGAACAATGAGTCTTCGTTTCTTCATTACCCATTGTTTGCATCGCAACTCCTTGTGTGAACAATGAGACTTTCTTCATTACCCATTGTTTGAATCGTAACTCCTTGTTGGAACTGCAGCAGAAGCTGGGGCACAGGGCAGGGCAGAATCCAACAAGGGGGATCAAGGGGTGAGCATTGGTAACCAAGGGGAGGTCTACATGGGCATCCAGGGGTCAATCTGGGGACAAGGGATGGGTAACAAAGGGGAGAATTTCAACCTGATAAGTGCTAACCAGGACCATGTCACAATGAGGGTCCATGACAGCCAAGACACGAGCCAGGACATGAGCCAAGACACGAGCCAAGCTAACCAAAGACAAGCCTACCCACACCCAACCAGAAAATCACAAAAACAGCCTACAACAGCCACTTGGGGAAGCCATAACTACCACCACACTTCAAACCACCAGCTACCACCAAGCCCAGCTAAAACCTTACCCACCTAGGTCCAAAAAAGTCCTAGGGAACCAGTTCCAAAACACAACACAACTACCCTAAAAATCCAAATCAAAACAGCCTACCTAAAGCATAAAGCATAAAGCAGTCTTTCCATTTCTAGCTAAAAACTGAAAGACTATCTCCAAAAGTCTTTCCTTGTCTTCCCTACTATTAGAACTACTGCAGAAGAAGGTCAAGGAGCATTGATGAGCCTCGTCCACAAGCTTCAAGCCAACACCAAGCAACAAACACAACCTGGAGCATGTCACTATCAAATGTCTGCATTTTGTCTGTTTTCTTTTGTATTGTCAGCCTGTATTTGTAGCCAGTATTTTGTTATCTTTCAGCAACTAATTGTGGCCCTTAGATGATCCTCTAGGGTTGTATTAGATCAAGCATTGAGGCCTATATAAGGACCCATGCTCTTTTGTACAAGGCAGTTGTTATTGAATGAAAAAAACTGAGCATTGTTCTCATTTCTAAAATCTTTCCAACTTATGCATTGTCTTGGTTGAAAGTCAGGCCAGATAACTTCCTGTGCTAGGCTGTGGTTGTTGATCTAAGTCTGTGGCAAGTTAGATATCCCTGTGCTTAGACTGTGGGGTGTTTGCTTGTTGTTTAGTTTAAGACTACTTACCTGTGCTAGGCTGTGGTAAGGAGTCTTAACTAGTCTAGTTTGTTGTTTGATTCCCTGTGTTGAGCTGTGGGAGTTGAGTAACATCCATATCCTGTGCTAGTTAAGAGTCAAGAGTCCAAATACACACACACCCCTATAATATCACTGCAATTCTGGCATCAGAGCTTTGGTTGTGAGGCCATTGTTATCCTAACTACAACAAAAACACAAAAAATAACCCAATGAGTGAAGAGAGGCTTGCAGGTATTGAAGGCAAGGTGGATCAGCTAGCAGGCACTGTCAATGTAGTGCTGGCTGCCTTGAACACTGTCATGGAGAACATTGCTCCTCCACTGAGGGGAAGACCACCCCCTAGAGGCAGAGGCAGAGGTCGTGGCCACATGGGCATGGGAAGAGGACAGCCCCTGCAGGAGGAAGAAGGGTCAGACTCAGGTGAAAGCAACAGAACCTATGAGGAGATTCCAGAGCACACTGACAAGCATCTCAAGGTAGAAATTCCTGAATTCTCTGGTAGTTTAAACCCTGATGATCTATTAGAATGGATTAGGGATGTTGAGAAAGTGTTTGAATACAAGAGTTACTCTGATATTAAGTCTTTTAAAGTTGCTGTGCTAAGATTGAAAGGATATGCATCCCTATGGTTTGATAACTTAAAGCACCAAAGGATTAAGGAGGGTAAGGAACCTCTTAGGTCTTGGTCAAAACTGAAAAAGAAGATGCTAAACAAATTTGTCACTAAAGACTACACCCAAGATCTGTTCATTAAACTATCCAAACTGAAACAAGAAGAGAGGTCTGTAGAAGCATACCTAAGGGACTTTGAGCAATTGACTCTCCAGTGTGAGGTCAATGAGAAACCTGAGCAAAGGATTGCCAGATTCTTAGAGGGTCTAGATAGGAGCATTGCTGCTAGAGTAAGGATGCAACCTTTGTGGTCTTATGATGATGTTGTCAACCTGGCTTTGAGGGTTGAAAAAATGGGGAAAACCAAACCAGCTCTACCTAAGCCTGTTACTAGACCTGCATACAAACCTTACAGTGGTATTAGGATGGGAGAGACCCCTAAAACAACCAGCCAGTCAACCACAGACAAAGGAAAGGGAGTTGTGAACTCTAAACCCAACCCCACCCCAACTGAGAACAAAATCAGATGTTTCCAATGCCAAGGTTATGGTCACTTTAGGAAGGACTGTCCTTCTAAGAGAACCATGACACTTATGGAGGTAGAAGAGTGGGAGAAGGAGGGATTAGTTGAGTATGAGGTTGATGACAGCATGGTGTTAGAGGTAGTGACAGCTGAGGAGGAACCAATGCAGGACTTGGTCATGGCTCATCCTGACACAGGCCATAACTTGGTCCTATGGAGGGTCATGCACTCTCAACATACTCCATTGGAGGATGACCAGAGGTCTTTGATATTCAGAAGCAGGTGCACCATTCAAGAGAGGGTATGCAACTTGATCATTGATGGGGGGAGTTGTACCAATGTGGCTTCCATCACCCTAGTGAACAAGCTAAGTCTGATTACTCAAGAGCACCCACACCCCTACAAACTGAGATGGCTTAACAAGGGGGCTGAGGTGAGGGTTGATAGGCAATGCCTGGTGCCATTCTCTATTGGGAAGGTATACCAAGATGAAGTATTGTGTGATGTAGTACCAATGGATGCCTGTCACCTACTACTAGGGAGGCCTTGGGAGTTTGATAGAAACACCACTCATCAGGGTAGGGATAACACCTATAGCTTCAGGCAGGGGGGAAAGAAGGTAACTTTGACACCTCTACCACCCAACCAGAGGAATTATGGGAGTCCCAATGTGCCAGAGGAGGTCAATGGGGTGTTGTTTTTATCAGAGGCAGCTATGATCAAGGAGATGAAGCAAGAACAACCTGTGATCCTCTTGCTATCTAAGGAAGTAACAGAAGGGGAAGGTTCCAAGTTGCCAGCAGAGGTTGAACCTTTGATCTTGAGATACAAGGAGGTCTTTCCAAGAGAACTACCAGATGGACTACCACCCCTAAGAGGGATTGAGCACCACATTGATTTGGTCCCAGGTTCTGTGCTGCCAAATAGGCCAGCCTACAGAAGTGACCCAACTGCCACCAAGGAGTTGCAGAAGCAGATTGAGGAGCTTATGAGCAAAGGGTTGGTGAGGGAGTCCCTAAGCCCTTGTGCTGTACCTGCTCTACTAGTGCCTAAGAAGGATGGCACCTGGAGGATGTGCACTGACAGCAGGGCAATCAACAACATTACAGTCAAGTATAGGTTCCCCATTCCAAGGCTAGATGACATGCTTGATGAGCTAAGTGGAGCTCAGGTCTTTTCTAAGATTGATCTAAGGCAGGGTTACCATCAGGTGAGGCTTAGAGAGGGGGATGAATGGAAGACTGCATTCAAGACAAAACATGGTCTGTATGAATGGCTTGTCATGCCATTTGGACTATCCAATGCACCAAGCACCTTCATGAGACTTATGACAGAAGTTTTGAGGCCTTGTTTGGGCAGGTTTGCTGTGGTTTACTTTGATGACATCCTAGTGTATAGTAGCAGCAGAGGGGAACATCTCAGGCACCTTGAAACAATCTTTGGGATCTTAAAGGAGCAGAAGCTGTATGGGAAGCTAGAGAAGTGTACCTTCATGGTTGAGGAGGTTTCATTTCTAGGTTACATTGTGTCAGGAAGAGGAATCTCAGTTGATCAGGAGAAGGTTGCAGCCATTCAAACATGGCCTACACCTAAAACCATCACTGAGGTAAGGGGGTTCCATGGGTGGGCTTCATTCTATAGGAGGTTCATCAAGAACTTCAGTTCAGTTGTAGCACCCATCACTGAGTGCTTGAAGAAAGGGGAGTTCCAGTGGACTGAGGAGGCCCAACAAGCCTTTGAGAGGATCAAGAGGTTGATGTGTGAGACTCCAATCCTTAAACTACCTGACTTTGATCAGCTGTTTGAGGTGGAATGTGATGCTAGTGGGGTTGGCATTGGGGCAGTGTTGATACAAGGGCAAAAGCCAGTTGCTTATTTTAGTGAGAAACTGAATGGTGCCAAGCTCAAGTACTCCACTTATGATAAGGAATTCTATGCCATCATCAGAGCAGTCATGCATTGGGGGCACTACTTGAAGCCAAAGCCTTTTGTTCTGCACTCAGATCATGAGGCATTGAAGTATATCAGTGGCCAACACAAGCTGAATCACAGGCATGCCAAGTGGGTAGAGTTTCTACCATCCTTTACATTCTCTAGTAAGTATAAGGAGGGGAAACAGAATGTTGTGGCAGATGCACTGTCAAGGAGGCATTCTTTGTTAGCAGTCATGGAGCAAAGGGTGTTGGGGTTTGAATTTCTGAAAGAATTGTACAAGGAGGACCCTGACTTTGCTGAGGAATGGATCACACAAATTGGAGGAGGAAGGACTCAAGGGGGGAAGTACATGCTGCAGGAGGGGTTCTTGTTCCAAGGAAACAAGCTATGCATCCCAAGGGGTGCTTACAGGGATCTACTCATCAGGGAAGTACACTCAGGAGGACTAGGGGGACACTTTGGGGTTCAAAAGACACTTGATATACTGCAGGATCAATTCTACTGGCCCAGATGTTCAGGTTGTCCTCAGGAGGTGCTCCACATGTCAACAAGCCAAGAGTTCTTTCCAGACTGGACCTTACACTCCACTACCAGTGCCAAACAAACCTTGGGAGGATGTGAGCATGGACTTTATTGTTGCACTACCTAGAACACAAAGAGGTAAGGATTCTGTAATGGTTGTTGTTGACAGGTTTAGCAAGATGGCTCACTTTGTGGCTTGCAAGAAGACTGAGGATGCTGCAAGTGTTGCTGAGCTATACTTGAAGGAGATTGTGAGACTACATGGGGTTCCTAAGTCAATAGTCTCAGACAGGGATGTGAAGTTCATGAGTTACTTCTGGAAAACACTATGGAGGCTCTTGAAGACCAGGCTTTTGTTCAGCACCTCTCACCACCCTCAGACTGATGGCCAAACTGAGGTCACAAACAAGACTCTAGGGAGGATCTTGAGGTGTCTGGTAAGCAAGTCCCTGAAGGATTGGGACTTGAAGCTGGCTCATGCTGAGTTTGCTTTCAACAGAGCACCCTCATCTGCAACAGGTCACAGCCCATTTGAGGTTGTCTATGGGATTAATCCACTTATGCCACTGGAATTAGCTAACATACCAAGGGAGGAGGTGAACTTTGATGCAAAGAGGAGGGTTGAACAGATGGTGAAGCTTCATGAGTCAGTCAGAAAGCAAATAGAAAGGGCAAATGAGAGGTACAGGAAACAGTCCAAGGTTCCTAGGTCCAAGAAGGAGTTTGTGCCAGGGGATTTAGTGTGGCTCCACTTGAGGAAGGAGAGGTTCCCAGCTAGGAGGAAGAACAAACTCATGCCTAGAGCTGATGGTCCATTTGAAATCATAGAAAGTGTTGGTCCTAATGCATACAAGGTTGATCTACCAGGAGACTATGGGGTTCATGGCACTTTCAATGTAGGGGATCTCAGTCCATACTATGGGGACTCTGGAGATGAGGAGGCTACAGGCTTGAGGACAAGCCCAATTCAACCAGGGGAGGATGCAGCAGAAGCTGGGGCACAGGGTAGGGCAGAATCCAACAAGGGGGATCAAGGGGTGAGCATTGGTAACCAAGGGGAGGTCTACATGGGCATCCAGGGGTCAATCTGGGGACAAGGGATGGGTAACAAAGGGGAGGATTTCAAACTGATAAGTGCTAACCAGGACCATGTCACAATGAGGGTCCATGATAGCCAAGACACAAGCCAGGACATGAGCCAAGACACGAGCCAAGCTAACCAAAGACAAGCCTACCCACACCCAAACAGAAAATCACAAAAACAGCCTACAACAGCCACTTGGGGAAGCCATAACTACCACCACACTTCAAACCACCAGCTACCACCAAGCCCAGCTAAAACCTTACCCACCTAGGTCCAAAAAGTCCTAGGGAACCAGTTCCAAAACACAACACAACTACCCTAAAAATCCAAATCAAAACAGCCTACCCAAAGCATAAAGCATAAAGCAGTCTTTCCATTTCTAGCTAAAAACTAAAAGACTATCTCCAAAAGTCTTTCCTTGTCTTCCCTACTATTAGAACTACTGCAGAAGAAGGTCAAGGAGCATTGATGAGCCTCGTCCACAAGCTTCAAGCCAACACCAAGCAACAAACACAACCTGGAGCATGTCACTCTCAAATGTCTGCATTTGTCTGTTTTCTTTTGTAATTGTCAGTCTGTATTTTTAGCCAGTATTTTGTTATCTTTCAGCAACTAATCGTGGCCCTTAGATGATCCTTTAGGGTTGTATTAGATCAAGCATTAAGGCCTATATAAGGACCCATGCTCTTTTGTACAAGGCAGTTGTTATTGAATGAAAAAAACTGAGCATTGTTCTCATTTCTAAAATCTTTCCAACTTATGCATTGTCTTGGTTGAAAGTCAGGCCAGATAACTTCCTGTGCTAGGCTGTGGTTGTTGATCTAAGTCTGTGGCAAGTTAGATATCCCTGTGCTTAGACTGTGGGGTGTTTGCTTGTTGTTTAGTTTAAGACTACTTACCTGTGCTAGGCTGTGGTAAGGAGTCTTAACTAGTCTAGTTTGTTGTTTGATTCCCTGTGTTGAGCTGTGGGAGTTGAGTAACATCCATATCCTGTGCTAGTTAAGAGTCAAGAGTCCAAATACACACACACCCCTATAATATCACTGCAGGAACAATGAGTATTCCTTTATTCATCACCCATTGTTTGCATTCTAACTCCTTGTGTGAACAATGAGACTTCCTTCATTACGCAAAGTTTTCATTGTAACTCCTTGTGTGAACAATGAGTCTTCCTTAATTACCCATTGTTTGAATCGTAACACGTTGTGTGAACAATGAGTCTTCCTTTCTTCATTACCCATTGTTTGCATTGTAATTCCTTGTGTGAAGAATGAGTCTTCCTTCATTACCCATTGTTTGCATTGTAACTCCTTGTTTTTCTTTCTTCATTACCAATTGTTTGCATTGTAACTCCTTGTGTGAACGATGAGTCTTCCTTCATTACCCATTGTTTGAATCGTAACTCCTTGTGTGAACAATGAGTCTTCATTTCTTCATCACCCAATGTTTTTATTGTAATTCCTTGTCTTTCTTTCTTCATTACCCATTGTTTGCATTGTAACTCCTTCTGTGAACAATGAGTCTGCCTTCATTACCCATAGTTTGCATTGTAACTCCTTGTGTGAACGATGAGTCTTCCTTCATTACCCATTGTTTGCATTGTAACTCCTTGTGTGAACAATGAGTCTTCGTTTCTTCATTACCCATTGTTTGCATCGCAACTCCTTGTGTGAACAATGAGACTTCCTTCATTACCCATTGTTTGAATCGTAACTCCTTGTTGGAACAATGAGTATTCCTTTCTTCATCACCCATTGTTTGCATTCTAACTCCTTGTGTGAACAATGAGACTTCCTTCATTACGCAAAGTTTTCATTGTAACTCCTTGTGTGAACAATGAGTCTTCCTTAATTACCCATTGTTTGAATCGTAACACGTTGTGTGAACAATGAGTCTTCCTTTCTTCATTACCCATTGTTTGCATTGTAATTCCTTGTGTGAAGAATGAGTCTTCCTTCATTACCCATTGTTTGTATTGTACCTTATGTGAACAATGTGTCTTCCTTTCTCCATTACCCATTGTTTGCATCGCAACTCCTTGTGTGAACAATGGGACTTCCTTCATTGCCCATAGTTTTCATTGTAACTCCTTGTGTGAAAAATGAGTCTTCCTTCATTACCCATTGTTTGAATCGTAACTCCTTGTTGGAACAATGAGTCTTCCTTTCTTCATCACCCATTGTTTGCATTTTAACTCCCTGTGTGAACGATGAGTCTTCCTACATTACTGATACGATCATGGATAGCATTGATGAGTTAATTGTCAATGTTAATAGTTCGTTGGGCTGTAATTCAAATCTTGTTCACAAGTTCGTTAGGGGATTGGTTTGTTGAGTCAATAACACGAAACTTATGCGTAATCATTGGAGACAATGAAGCCAAGTAAACCTAAGTCAAGAAAGCCTCAAGCAACGGTCTTCTGCACTGTTTAATGCTACCATGAAGCTGATCAAGTTTTGATGTAACAGTCATGTTGACTGTTTAATTGCTGTCATTTAAGCCTTCTTTATTGTCATTTAAAGTCTTGATTATTACAGCATTTGTGTTAAATAATATGGCTGTTAGACAGTCATAAATAAGAGTTAATTATAGTCATTAAGCTAGTGTTTACTACCTAGTTTGTGGCTGCATAGGATTCTAGTTTATAGTTATTGTAGGGCTGCTAGAATAGGTAAGTTTTAGCCTAGTAAAGAGCCTCTTTAAGAGTCTTAAATTAGGTAGTTTATTACCATGTTGTAACACCCATTGTAGGCGTGTGATGATGGCTATTTAAGGCCTTCTTTGCTGTTTGTTTTATCCATCCAATGAATCAATCAATTAAGAAATATTCAGAAATCAAGTTAAACACTTGTGCTTTCTCTCTAATTTGGGCGTGTTGTTTACATACCTAGTTTTAGTTAGCTTTCGACGCGTTTCGAGTCTAACTCGATTGTATCTCAATAGGTCTTGAGTTCAATCAACCCCATTGGCAAATTATAGGTCTAGTTTGTCAAATATCCTTACGAATCAGATCGGGTCGTACCTAGTACGTTTGGATCTTATTTGTTACCTCATTGTGTTCGTTATTTCCATTGTTTTTAAGTCCATTTCGTTCCATAATCTAAAATAGAACAGTACAACTGACTGTTCATTTCGTTATTTTCCGCTGCACTCATACGAGTATTACTCTTCCGAGTATAATTCGTATCATATGTGGTATCAGAGCTTCGGCTCTTGATCCCATCTGTTGAAGATGAGTTTTGAAGATGACCCAAATTTCTTGGAGAACTTGCGGGAGGCCCTGCGTTCCATCCAAGATAGGGAACCTCTTCGTTGGCAGGCTGGGCGTGAATTAGTACGCCTTGGTGATGAATTCAAATTGAACGAACTACCCGAGTTCGTAGGAGGGACAGATCCAGAAGCATACCTGGAATGGGAATGCAAGATGGATCGAATGTTTGATTTCAAGGACCTTGACGATAAGAAACGATGCAAGTACGCCATACTCAAATTAAGTAAGGGTGCTTCTCTTTGGTTCGAAGGAGTGAAGGCTCAACGTGCTCGTATGGGCAAGGCCAAGATCTCTTCTTGGGATGTTCTGAAACGTAAACTAAGAAAAAGGTATGTACCACCCACGCATAAACTTGCTACCTATCGTAGAATTGCTGAATTGATACAAGGGAAACTTAGTGTTAATGATTATATAGAGGAATTTGAGAATTTGGCTTTAATGGGTGAATTAGAGGAGAATGAGGAACAAAAAATTTCTCGATTTTTGCGTGGTTTAAATCGTAGCATTGCTAATACCATTGATTTGTTTCCATATGCTGATTTTGATAATTTGTGTGGGATGTGTTTAAAAGTTGAGCACAAGGGAAAACGAGATATGGGGGAGTGGAGGGTGAGAGTAGCAAGTCTAGTACTTGGACCAAACCTGATTTCACTTCGGAATTACGTGCATCTAGTGTTAACCCTACCCCAAACACTAAGCCTAGTGTTGTGTCTAACTCAAACCCGCCCCTGAAGACCACCAATGAACCTAAGGAAATGAGTCTGGCCAAAGTGCGTTGCTTTAAGTGTCAAGGATTTGGACACTATCAGCACACTTGTCCTAATAAGAGAGTTGTGACTTTAAGAGATGCTATTAGTGTTCGGGATGAGTTGTGGGTCGAGGAAGAACAGTTGGGTGAGGTATTTGATTTAGATGATGGTAGGGATGTTGAGGAGGTCGTTGAGAGTTATGATGCACCCGTTTGTGATACCTTGGTTATTCGTTCGTTGCAAACCAATTCAGTATCGGTTGAAATCGAACAACGTGACCAATTGTTTCATACAAAGTGTCAAGTAAAGGATAAGTGGTGTAGTGTGATTGTTGATGGTGGTAGTTGTACGAATGCAGCATCAAGTGATATGGTTTCAAAGTTAGCATTGCCAACCATAGCTCACCCCAAGCCTTATGCTTTACATTGGTTAAACGATGTTAAAAAGGTACAAGTTTCAAAACAGGTTCGAGTGTGTTTTACTATGGGTTCTTATGAAGACGAGGTAGTATGCGGCGTAGTTCCTATGGATGCTTGTCACATCCTTTTGGGGCGTCCTTGGCAGTATGATCGTGATGTGGTGCATAGAGGAGCGAGCAATGAGTACGAGTTCCTAGATAATGGGAAAAGAATTGTGCTAAAGTCTATGTCATCCATGGCTACACTTGCTATAGAACTAAGTTGATTTTTCGAATGAAATAGAGTAATCTAAACTTGCAGCGGAATAATTCTGATTTTATGTGTTCGTATACGTATAAACGAAGTAACTAAAGGATATGGAGTGACTAAACCTTCCTCCCTCGCAAGGAACTCTAGCCTCGACACACCTCGTGACTCTCACCTCGCAAGGGTTGACTCACAATAGCTTCCCCTCGCAAGAAAGAAACTATACACTCTAAGAACTCGCAAGTAATTAGAATAGATTTAAACTCAAAGTTTTGCTCAAATTTCGATGATAATTGTGATTACAAGAGGTCCTATTTATACTAAATTATACTCCTAAAACTATCCTAATAACCGATGGAAATCAGCTATGTACTAGCTAAAATTATGGCAACAATTGCCTTATTATGAGCATACTAGAATTAGGAAATAATAATAAGGAAATAGACTAGAATTAGGAAATAACAATAAGGAAATAGACTAGGATTAGGAAATATCAATAACCAAGCTGTTGCCTAGCTACACGGATCACCACCTTAACCTTCTTCACGGCAACTTCCACGTTATCATGTTTACCATTTTCGAGCCTATCTTGAAACCTTCAGAAATGTGAGTTACATTTCGACTGATTAGGACTTCATTTTCTACATTTCCAAGTGCTCCTGCATCATTCTCTCCTTCTTTTTGAGAATTTGCCCTCAAATTATCATCTTCTAAGTAGGGTGAGAGATCTCCAACATTGAATGTAGCACTTACTCCTCCATATTCACTCGGTAATTCCAACTTGTAGGCATTAGACCCATAACATTCCAGCACTTTGAAAGGGCCATCGGCTCTTGGCATCAACTTGTTTTTCCTTTTAGAAGGAAATCGTTCTTTTCTTAGGTGTAACCATACCAAGTCTCCTTCCTTGAACACGGGCTGCTTCCTATTCCTATTTGCTTTCTCCTTGTATTTCGCATTTGCTTTCTCAATTTGTGCCTTCACTTGTTCACAAGTCCGAAAAAAAGTAGCTTGTCTATCCTTGGCTTCAAAACTCATCAAGTCTTTCTTTGGAATTGGAACTAAATCAATAGGTAGGAAAGGATTAACACCATACACGATCTCAAATGGTGTACGACCTGTAGTAACTGACGGAGTGCGATTGTATGCAAATTCCGCGTGAGCAAGCTTCACATCCCAATCCTTTGTAGTCTTACTCACCAATCCTCTCAACAAGCTTCCTAAAGTTCGATTAGTAACTTCAGTTTGTCCATCAGTTTGAGGATGATGTGAAGTACTAAATAGCAACTTCGTTCCCACTAAGCGCCATAGAGTCTTCCAAAAATAGCTGAGAAACTTCACATCTCGATCCGAAACAATAGAATTCGGAATTCCATGTAACCGAACTACTTCTTTGTAATACAAATCAGCAACATTAGTAGCATCGTCGGTCTTGTGACAAGGAATAAAGTGTGCCATCTTTGAAAATCGATCAACCACAACCATGATTGAATCCTTACCACGTTGAGTCCTAGGCAAACCAAGAATAAAATCCATGCTAACTCCACTCCAAGGCTGATTTGGAACAGGTAAAGGTGTATATAAGCCTTTGACAAACGAACTCTTTGCCTTTTGACACACAACACATTTACTCACGATCTCTTGCACATCCTTGTTCATCTTAGGCCAATAAAAGTGCTCACTTACAATATCATAAGTCTTGTTCGACCCGAAGTGACCTGCTAATGCTCCACCATGTGCCTCTCGAATTATCAACTCTTGAATCGACCCTTGTGGAATGCAAAGTCGATTCCTCTTGAACAAGTAACCATCTTGCACCTCATAAACACCAGTAGGTTCGATGATCTCCTTAGCAAAGGACGGATCAGACTTGTATAAGCCTTTAATGTGCTCGAATCCTAACAATCTTGCATCAAGTTCAATCAACAAACAATGTCTTCTAGATAATGCATCCGCAACTACATTCGAAGTTCCTGTTTTGTATTTTGATGAGAATGTAAAGGATTGTAAGAACTCAACCCATTTAGCATGTCTAGGGTTCAATTTTTGTTGCCCATGAATATGCTTCAATGCCTCATGATCCGAATGCAAAACAAATGGTTTCGGACGCAAGTAATGACTCCAATGATCTAAAGCTCTCACAATTGCATAGAACTCTTTGTCATAAGTCGAGTAATTCAATCGAGCACCACCCAACTTCTCACTAAAGTAAGCCACGGGACGTTTTTCTTGTACCAAAACAGCCCCAATCCCAACCCCACTCGCATCACATTCTACTTCAAATAGCTTATCGAAATTGGGAAGTATTAAAAAAGGTGCGGAACTAAGCTTAGTTTTTACCTCATCAAATGCCTTTTGGGCACTAGTAGTCCACACAAACTCGCCCTTCTTTGTTAGTTCAGTCATAGGTGCCATTATTGTACTGAAATTTTGGATGAATCTTCGATAAAATGAGGCCAACCCATGAAAACTTCGAACCTCCGTTGTTGAGCTAGGAACTGGCCACGCTTTAATTGCTTCTACTTTGGACGGATCCATACTAACTCCATCCTTACTTACAATGTAACCCAAGAATATCACACTAGACACCATGAAGGTGCACTTCTCCAATTTGCCAAAAAGTTTCTGGTTTCTTAATACTTCAAACACCATTCGGAGATGCCTCAAATGATCTTCTTCATTCTTGCTATAAATCAGTATATCATCAAGATACACTACCACAAACTTGTTTAAAAACGGCCTTAGCACTTCATTCATTAACCTCATAAACGAACTAGGAGCATTGCATAAACCAAATGGCATAACAAGCCATTCATACAAGCCTTGCTTAGTCTTGAACGCTGTTTTCCATTCATCTCCTTCACGAATTCGCATTTGGTGATATCCACTTCGCAAATCCAGTTTTGAGAACACTTGAGAACCGCTCAATTCATCTAACATATCATCCAATCTTGGCATAGGAAACCGATATTTGATTGTAATGTTGTTGACGGCTCTACTATCAATGCACATTCTCCACGTCCCATCTTTCTTTGGCACTAACAATGCAGGTACGGCGCAAGGACTTAAGCTCTCTTGAACATAACCACGATCAATCAACTCTTGGACTTGTCTTTGTAACTCTTTTGCTTCTTTGGGATTGCAACGATAGGCTGGTTTGTTGGGCAATTGAGCTCCTGGAATCAAGTCAATTTGATGTTCAATACCTCTTAAAGGAGGTAACCCATTTGGTAATTCATTCGGAAACACATCATAAAACTCTTTCAACAATCCTTCAACCACACGATTTTCATTGCCTCCTTTGGTTTCTAAGTCGCGAACCATTAGAACATAGGCTTGCTCTCCACGACTCAACACTTCTTCAACCTCACGAGCTTCCATAAATAAGCTCTCCTTCTTTGATTTCAGCTCCTTGATCTTATTAGGTGATAAAGGCTTCAAATTATAAGTTGCTTTGCCTTTGGTTACACTATACACATTTGTCCTACCATCATGCTCTACTTTTCGATCAAATTGCCATGGTCGACCCAACAAGATATGGCACGCATTCATCGGAATCACATCGCACCAGATATCATCACTATAAGGGCCTAAACTCAACGAAACCAATGCTTGTTTCTTTACTTGAATCCCATTGTCTCCATTCAACCAATGTAACTTGTAGGGTTTATCAAGGTTCTTAACTTGTAATTTCAGTTCATCAACCAACCCCTTTGCCACTACATTTGTACATGATCCACTATCAATGATTAGATTACAAAGCTTTGATTGTACCTTACATCGGGTGTGGAAAATTTGTTGTCTTTGCTCGGCTTCAACAGGTTTGGTCTCCATATGTAAATTTCGAATTACCAAGCATTCTTCTTCACTTAAGGGATCTACATCATAGGTCATGTCCCCTTCTTCTTCTTCAATGTCGGATTGAGCATTCGAAGAATCAGGTGTAACAAACTCCGGAATCATGTTGCAAAGGTCTTGAGCCGTGAGGGCTCTCTTTTGCGGGCATTCGTTTGCAATGTGTCCATAGCCTTGACACTTGAAACAACGCCTCATTGAAGCTCCTTTAGTTGCCACAACTGGTTCCTTTTCCTTATCCTTCACTACCTCTTTCGTGGTCTCTTTAGGCTTTGAATAAGATGTTGAACTTGCACCCTTGGAATAACCATAAGTTCTTTTAGTCTTGTCTTGCTTTTCGAATTTCAGCGCCAATCGACTCACATCATCAAGTCCATCATAAATCTGAACTTCAACTCGATTTGCAATTGAGGGCGTGAGACCTTTTATGAATCTTGCAACCCTAAGTTCCTCTTTCTCCTCAAGATCACAAACAATTGTCAATTTCTCGAACTCTTTGATATATTCTGATACGGACATTCCTTCTTGAGTTAGAGATTGCAACTTCAAATAATTCTCTTGCTCATATTCCTTAGGTAGGAATCGCTTCATTAGATGCTTCTTAAGTTTTTCCCATGTATTGATCTTGCTCTTTTTCTCTCGACTTCTTTTCTTTTTCAGGTTATCGTACCATAATGATGCATACTTAGTTAACTTAAGAACAGCCACCTTGAATTTCTTTTGTTCATCATATTCTTTGTATTCAAACACCTTTTCAGCTTGCCTAATCCAATCTAAGAAGTTTTCGGGATCCAAATCGCCTTTGAACTCCGGTATATCTAGCTTTAGGCCTCGGTCATCCTCATTACGAGCTCCCTTTTTCCTTAGTGAATTCGAATTCTCCTCGTCTGATTCGGACTCACCTTTTCTTGAACGACTACCACTTGAGCTCCTACCTCGTTCCTTGGAACTCTCTGCTATCACCTTTGGAAGATTTTTCATCATATACTTCATTTGATTCATGACCTCCTTCATCTCGTCTAATTGGGCTTGCACGACTGCTGTAACGTTGCTGTCACCATCAGCGTCTCCTCCCGGCATGATTGCTTTCCCAAGACTAATTTGTTAAGCAACAAATTAATAACCTTGCTCTGGTAACCAATTTGATATAGAACTAAGTTGATTTTTCGAATGAAATAGAGTAATCTAAATTGCAGCGGAATAATTCTGATTTTATGTGTTCGTATACGTATAAACGAAGTAACTAAAGGATATGGAGTGACTAAACCTTCCGCCTGAGGTCGGGCTGACATGTTGCAGCGTGGCCCGTTGGTGCTAGGAGTCGCCCTCTGTCCTGGCCAGCCGCCATCTCCTCCCCTCGGTGAGTTCTTCACCGCGCATAGGTACTCCGTGACTCTCACCTCGCAAGGGTTTACTCACCAATAGCTTCCGTTCCGTCCGTCTCTTAAGAAAGAGAACTAGTGTCTGCACTTCTGAAACTGCAAAGTAATAGAATAATTTAAACGCAAATTTTGGCTTCAATTTTTCGATGATAATTGTGAGTACATGAGAGTACGGTCGTCTCCGAGCTGTCATGATTACGAAATTATACGCCTAAAAGCTATCGCGGCAAGAACGAACAGATGGAAATCAGCGATGTACTAGCTAAAATTTAATGGGAACAATTGCCTTATATGAGCATTCTATTCTTACCTAGATTAGGAAATAATAATAAGAAATAGACTAGAATTAGAATAACAATAAGGAAATAGACTAGGATTAGGAAATATCAATAACCAAGCTGTTGCCTAGCTACACGGATCACCACCTTAACCTTCTTCACGGCAACTTCCACGTTATCATGTTTACCATTTTCGAGCCTATCTTGAAACCTTCAGAAATTTGAGTTACATTTCGACTGATTAGGACTTCATTTTCTACATTTCCAAGGGCTCCTGGCAGCAACACTTGCTATGCGTTCTGGTTCTAATGAAAACAAATGCTCCAGCCCACTGTCCATTGCATACAAGAGTCCGAAATTGAACGGTACAACTGATTGTTCAATTCATATGGTGAGAAACGAGAAGGACCTTAGTAAGAAGGAGTTACGGAGCAGCTGGATTGACTTTTCTGTGGATTTCAATCGTCCACCTGTTTTTGATGAATATGGAGATGAAGAAGTGGTTGTTGCTTACGTTGAAGAGTCATGTTATTCATTTGATTCTAGTCATGAGTTCAAAATATTTGTTGAGCCAACCAAGAATACAATTCTTACTAACGAGTATCAGATTCGTCGAGATTGTTATTTGGTTGATTTTCAGGTACCAAAGGATGCTACAACCGTGAAGGCATGTGCTTGCTCGATGTGCTTATTCGACAAGTGTGGTCATAACAATGTGTCTATGTTTGTGCACGGAGGGAGGAGTAGATGGCACAAGAAGAAGCTACGTGATGAAGGTGGCGTGAGCATGAGTTTGATCAGTATGCTCTTATTCATCAGCCTTTTCACTCTCTTAATGGTGGTGTTCGTGTTCGATCCCGGTGGAATAAGGCTACGAGAATTGAGGACAATTCCTTTTGAAGGGGGAGGGGATGATACGATCATGGATAGCATTGATGAGTTAATTGTCAATGTTAATAGTTCGTTGGGCTGTAATTCAAATCTTGTTCACAAGTTCGTTAGGGGATTGGTTTGTTGAGTCAATAACACGAAACTTATGCGTAATCATTGGAGACAATGAAGCCAAGTAAACCTAAGTCAAGAAAGCCTCAATCAACGGTCTTCTGCACTGTTTAATACTACCATGAAGCTGATCAAGTTTTGATGTAACAGTCATGTTGACTGTTTAATTGCTGTCATTTAAGCCTTCTTTATTGTCATTTAAAGTCTTGATTATTACAGCATTTGTGTTAAATAATATGGCTGTTAGACGGTCATAAATAAGAGTTAATTATAGTTATTAAGCTAGTGTTTACTACCTAGTTTGTGGCTGCATAGGATTCTAGTTTATAGTTATTGTAGGGCTGCTAGAATAGGTAAGTTTTAGCCTAGTAAAGAGCCTCTTTAAGAGTCTTAAATTAGGTAGTTTATTACCATGTTGTAACAGCCATTGTAGGCGTGTGATGATGGCTATTTAAGGCCTTCTTTGCTGTTTGTTTTAGTCATCCAATGAATCAATCAATTAAGAAATATTCAGAAATCAAGTTAAACACTTGTGTTTTCTCTCTAATTTGGGCGTGTTGTTTACATACCAAGTTTTAGTTAGCTTTCGACGCGTTTTGAGTCTAACTCGATTGTATCTCAATAGGTCTTGAGTTCAATCAACCCCATTGGCAAATTATAGGTCTAGTTTGTCAAATATCCTTACGAATCAGATCGGGTCGTACCTAGTACGTTTGGATCTTATTTGTTACCTCATTGTGTTCGTTATTTCCATTGTTTTTAAGTCCATTTCGTTCCATAATCTAAAATAGAACAGTACAACTGACTGTTCATTTCGTTATTTTCCGCTGCACTCATACGAGTATTACTCTTCCGAGTATAATTCGTATCAATTACCAATTGTTTGCATTGTAACTCCTTGTCTTTCTTTCTTCATTACCCATTGTTTGCATTGTAACTCCTTGTGTGGAAAATGAGTCTTCCTTCATTACCCATAGTTTGCATTGTAACTCTTTCTGTGAACAATGAGTCTTCCTTTCTTTATCACATATTGTTTGCATTGTAACTCCTTGTGTGAACGATGAGTCTTCCTTCATTACCCATTGTTTGAATTGTAACTCATTGTGTGAACAATGAGTCTTCCTTCATTACCAATTGTTTGCATTGTAACTCATTGTCTGAACAATGAGTCTTCCTTCATTACCCATTGTTTGCATTGTAACTCCTTCTGTGAACAATGAGTCTTCCTTTCTTCATTACCCATTGTTTGCATCGCAACTCCTTGTGTGAACAATGAGAGTTCCTTCATTACCCAAAGTTTTCATTGTAACTCTGCAGCAGGAGCTGGGGCACAGGGCAGGGCAGAATTCAACACTAGGGACAAGGGGCAGGCCAAGGGGGATCAAGGGGTAAGCATTGGTAACCAAGGGGAGGTCTACATGGGTGTCCAAGGGTCAATCTGGGGGCAAGGGATGGGTAACAAAAGGGGGAGCTGCAAGCTGAGCAATGTTGGCCAGGACACAAGCCAAGACACGAGCCAAGACACGAGCCAAGCTAGCCAAAGACAAGCCCACCAACACCCAACCACAAAATCACAAAAACAGCCTACAACAGTCACTTGGGGAAGGCATAACTACCACCACACTTTGAACCACCAACTACCACCAAGCGCAGCTAAAACCTTACCCACCTAGGTCCAAAAAAGTCCTAGGGAACCAGTTCCAAAACACAACACAACTTCCTAAAAATCCAAATCAAAACAGCCTACCTAAAGCATAAAGCATAAAGCAGTCTTTCCATTTCTAGCTAAAAACTGAAAGACTATCTCCAAAAGTCTTTCCTTGTCTTTCCTACTATTAGAACTACTGCAGAAGAAGGTCAATGAGTATTAATGAGCTTCGTCCACAAGCTTCAAGCCAACACCAAGCAACAAAACACAACCTGGAGCATGTCACTGTCATATGTCTGCATTTGTCTGTTTTCAGTTTTCTTTTGTATTTTCAATCTGAAATTGTAGCCAGTAACTTGTCACGTTTATGTAGATTAATCCTGGCCCTTAGATGTTATTCTAGGGTTGTATTAGATCAAGCATTGAGGCCTATATAAGGACCCATGCTCTTTTGTATAAGGCAGTTGATATTGAATGAAAAAAAAACTGAGCATTGTTCTCATTTCTAAAATCTTTCCAACTTATGCATTGTCTTGGTTGAAAGTCAGGCCAGATAACTTCCTGTGCTAGGCTGTGGTTGTTGATCTAAGTCTGTGGCAAGTTAGATATCCCTGTGCATAGACGGTGGGGTGTTTGCTTGTTGTTTAGTTCAAGCCTGCTTACCTGTGCTTGGCTGTGGTAAGGAGTCTTAGCTAGTCTAGTTTGTTGTTTGATTCCCTGTGTTGAGCTGTGGGAGTTGAGTAACATCCATATCCAGTGCTAGATAGGAGTCTAGGGTCCAATTCCTAACACCCCCCTATAATATCACTGCAATTCTGGCATCAGAGCTTTGGTTGTGAGGCCATTGTTATCCTAACTACAACAAAAACACAAAAAATAACCCAATGAGTGAAGAGAGGCTTGCAGGTATTGAAGGCAAGGTGGATCAGCTAGCAGGCACTGTAAATGTAGTGCTGGCTGCCTTGAACACTGTCATGGAGAACATTGCTCCTCCACTGAGGGGAAGACCACCCCCTAGAGGCAGAGGCAGAGGTCGTGGCCACATGGGCATGGGAAGAGGACATCCCCTGCAGGAGGAAGAATGGTCAGACTCAGGAGAAAGCAACAGAACTTATGAGGAGATTCCAGAGCACACTGACAAGCATCTCAAGGTAGAAATTCCTGAATTCTCTGGTAGTTTAAACCCTGATGATCTATTAGAATGGATTAGGGATGTTGAGAAGGTATTTGAATACAAGAGTTACTCTGATATTAAGTCTTTTAAAGTTGTTGTGCTAAAATTGAAAGGATATGCATCCCTATGGTTTGACAACTTAAAGCACCAAAGAATTAAGGAGGGTAAGGAACCTCTTAGGTCTTGGTCAAAACTGAAAAAGAAAATGCTGAACAAATTTGTCACTAAAGACTACACCCAAGATCTGTTCATTAAACTATCCAAACTGAAACAAGAAGAGAGGTCTGTAGAGGCATACCTAAGGGACTTTGAGCAATTGACTCTCCAGTGTGAGGTCAATGAGAAACCTGAGCAAAGGATTGCCAGATTCTTAGAGGGTCTAGATAGGAGCATTGTTGCTAGAGTAAGGATGCAGCCTTTGTGGTCCTATGATGATGTTGTCAACCTGGCTTTGAGGGTTGAAAAAATGGGGAAAACCAAACCAGCTCTACCTAAGCCTGTTACTAGACCTGCATACAAACCTTACAGTGGTATTAGGATGGGAGAGGCCCCTAAGACAACCAGCCAATCAACCACAGACAAAGGAAAGGGAGTTGTGAGCTCTAAACCCAACCCCACCCCAACTGAGAACAAAATCAGATGTTTCCAATGCCAAGGTTATGGCCACTTTAGGAAGGATTGTCCTTCTAAGAGAACCATGACACTTATGGAGGTAGAAGAGTGGGAGAAGGAGGGATTAGTTGAGTATGAGGTTGATGACAGCATGGTGTTAGAGGTAGTGACAGCTGAGGAGGAACCAATGCAGGACTTGGTCATGGCTCATCCTGACACAGGCCATAACTTGGTCCTATGGAGGGTCATGCACTCTCAACATGCTCCATTGGAGGATGACCAGAGGTCCTTGATATTCAGAAGCAGATGCACCATTCAAGAGAGGGTCTGCAACTTGATCATTGATGGGGGGAGTTGTACCAATGTGGCTTCCATCACCCTAGTGAACAAACTAAGTCTGATTACTCAAGAGCATCCACACCCCTACAAACTGAGATGGCTTAACAAGGGGGCTGAGGTGAGGGTTGATAGGCAATGCCTGGTGCCATTCTCTATTGGGAAGGTATACCAAGATGAGGTATTGTGTGATGTAGTACCAATGGATGCCTGTCACCTACTACTAGGGGGGCCTTGGGAGTTTGATAGAAACACCACTCATCAGGGTAGGGATAACACCTATAGCTTCAGGCATGGGGGAAAGAAGGTAACTTTGACACCTCTACCACCCAACCAGAGGAATTATGGGAGTCCCAATGTGCCAGAGGAGGTCAATGGGGTGTTGTTTTTATCAGAGGCAGCTATGATCAATGAGATGAAGCAAGAACAACCTGTGATCATCTTGCTATCTAAGGAAGTAACAGAAGGGGAAGGTTCCAAATTGCCTGCAGAGGTTGAACCTTTGATCTTGAGATACAAGGAGGTTTTTCCAAGAGAGTTACCAGATGGACTACCACCCCTAAGAGGGATTGAGCACCACATTGATTTGGTCCCAGGTTCTGTGCTGCCAAATAGGCCAGCCTACAGGAGTCCCCTAAGGCCCTTTGTGCTTGCCTGCCACTAGTGGCCTAAGAATGATTGGGATATAGAACTAAGTTGATTTTTCGAATGAAATAGAGTAATCTACATTGCAGCGGAATAATTCTGATTTTATGTGTTCGTATACGTATAAACGAAGTAACTAAAGGATATGGAGTGACTAAACCTGCCTCCCTCGCAAGGAACTCTAGCCTCGACACAACTCGTGACTCTCACCTCGCAAGGGTTGACTCACAATAGCTTCCCCTCGCAAGAAAGAAACTATACACTCTAAGAACTCGCAAGTAATTAGAATAGATTTAAACTCAAAGTTTTGCTCAAATTTCGATGATAATTGTGATTACAAGAGGTCCTATTTATACTAAATTATACTCCTAAAACTATCCTAATAACCGATGGAAATCAGCTATGTACTAGCTAAAATTATGGCAACAATTGCCTTATTATGAGCATACTAGAATTAGGAAATAATAATAAGGAAATAGACTAGAATTAAGAAATAACAATTAGGAAATAACAATAAGGAAATAGACTAGGATTGGGAAATATCAATAACCAAGCTGTTGCCTAGCTACACGGATCACCACCTTAACCTTCTTCACGGCAACTTCCGCGTTATCATGTTTACCATTTTCGAGCCTATCTTGAAACCTTCAGAAATGTGAGTTACATTTCGACTGATTAGGACTTCATTTTCTACATTTCCAAGTGCTTCTGCATCATTCTCTCCTTCTTTTTGAGAATTTGCCCTCAAATTATCATCTTCTAAGTAGGGTGAGAGATCTCCAACATTGAATGTAGCACTTACTCCTCCATATTCACTCGGTAATTCCAACTTGTAGGCATTAGACCCATAACATTCCAGCACTTTGAATGGGCCATCGGCTCTTGGCATCAACTTGTTTTTCCTTTTAGAAGGAAATCGTTCTTTTCTTAGGTGTAACCATACCAAGTCTCCTTCCTTGAACACGGGCTGCTTCCTATTCCTATTTGCTTTCTCCTTGTATTTCGCATTTGCTTTCTCAATTTGTGCCTTCACTTGTTCACAAGTCCGAAAAAAAGTAGCTTGTCTATCCTTGGCTTCAAAACTCATCAAGTCTTTCTTTGGAATTGGAACTAAATCAATAGGTAGGAAAGGATTAACACCATACACGATCTCAAATGGTGTACGACCTGTAGTAACTGACGGAGTGCGATTGTATGCAAATTCCGCGTGACCAAGCTTCACATCCCAATCCTTTGTAGTCTTACTCACCAATCCTCTCAACAAGCTTCCTAAAGTTCGATTAGTAACTTCAGTTTGTCCATCAGTTTGAGGATGATGTGAAGTACTAAATAGCAACTTCGTTCCCACTAAGCGCCATAGAGTCTTCCAAAAATAGCTGAGAAACTTCACATCGCGATCCGAAACAATAGAATTCGGAATTCCATGTAACCGAACTACTTCTTTGTAATACAAATCAGCAACATTAGTAGCATCGTCGGTCTTGTGACAAGGAATAAAGTGTGCCATCTTTGAAAATCGATCAACCACAACCATGATTGAATCCTTACCACGTTGAGTCCTAGGCAAACCAAGAATAAAATCCATGCTAACTCCACTCCAAGGCTGATTTGGAACAGGTAAAGGTGTATATAAGCCTTTGACAAACGAACTCTTTGCCTTTTGACACACAACACATTTACTCACGATCTCTTGCACATCCTTGTTCATCTTAGGCCAATAAAAGTGCTCACTTACAATATCATAAGTCTTGTTCGACCCGAAGTGACCTGCTAATGCTCCACCATGTGCCTCTCGAATTATCAACTCTTGAATCGACCCTTGTGGAATGCAAAGTCGATTCCTCTTGAACAAGTAACCATCTTGCACCTCATAAACACCAGTAGGTTCGATGATCTCCTTAGCAAAGGACGGATCAGACTTGTATAAGCCTTTAATGTGCTCGAATCCTAACAATCTTGCATCAAGTTCAATCAACAAACAATGTCTTCTAGATAATGCATCCGCAACTACATTCGAAGTTCCTGTTTTTTATTTTGATGAGAATGTAAAGGATTGTAAGAACTCAACCCATTTAGCATGTCTAGGGTTCAATTTTTGTTGCCCATGAATATGCTTCAATGCCTCATGATCCGAATGCAAAACAAATGGTTTCGGACGCAAGTAATGACTCCAATGATCTAAAGCTCTCACAATGGCATAGAACTCTTTGTCATAAGTCGAGTAATTCAATCGAGCACCACCCAACTTCTCACTAAAGTAAGCCACGGGACGTTTTTCTTGTACCAAAACAGCCCCAATCCCAACCCCACTCGCATCACATTCTACTTCAAATAGCTTATCGAAATTGGGAAGTATTAAAACAGGTGCGGAACTAAGCTTAGTTTTTACCTCATCAAATGCCTTTTGGGCACTAGTAGTCCACACAAACTCGCCCTTCTTTGTTAGTTCAGTCATAGGTGCCATTATTGTACTGAAATTTTGGATGAATCTTCGATAAAATGAGGCCAACCCATGAAAACTTCGAACCTCCGTTGTTGAGCTAGGAACCGGCCACGCTTTAATTGCTTCTACTTTGGACGGATCCATACTAACTCCATCCTTACTTACAATGTAACCCAAGAATATCACACTAGACACCATGAAGGTGCACTTCTCCAATTTGCCAAAAAGTTTCTGGTTTCTTAATACTTCCAACACCATTCGGAGATGCCTCAAATGATCTTCTTCATTCTTGCTATAAATCAGTATATCATCAAGATACACTACCACAAACTTGTTTAAAAACGGCCTTAGCACTTCATTCATTAACCTCATAAACGAACTAGGAGCATTGCATAAACCAAATGGCATAACAAGCCATTCATACAAGCCTTGCTTAGTCTTGAACGCTGTTTTCCATTCATCTCCTTCACGAATTCGCATTTGGTGATATCCACTTCGCAAATTCAGTTTTGAGAACACTTGAGAACCGCTCAATTCATCTAACATATCATCCAATCTTGGCATAGGAAACCGATATTTGATTGTAATGTTGTTGACGGCTCTACTATCAATGCACATTCTCCACGTCCCATCTTTCTTTGGCACTAACAATGCAGGTACGGCGCAAGGACTTAAGCTCTCTTGAACATAACCACGATCAATCAACTCTTGGACTTGTCTTTGTAACTCTTTTGCTTCTTTGGGATTGCAACGATAGGCTGGTTTGTTGGGCAATTGAGCTCCTGGAATCAAGTCAATTTGATGTTCAATACCTCTTAAAGGAGGTAACCCATTTGGTAATTCATTCGGAAACACATCATAAAACTCTTTCAACAATCCTTCACCCACACGATTTTCATTGCCTCCTTTGGTTTCTAAGTCGCGAACCATTAGAACATAGGCTTGCTCTCCACGACTCAACACTTCTTCAACCTCACGAGCTTCCATAAATAAGCTCTCCTTCTTTGATTTCAGCTCCTTGATCTTATTAGGTGATAAAGGCTTCAAATTATAAGTTGCTTTGCCTTTGGTTACACTATACACATTTGTCCTACCATCATGCTCTACTTTTCGATCAAATTGCCATGGTCGACCCAACAAGATATGGCATGCATTCATCGGAATCACATCGCACCAGATATCATCACTATAAGGGCCTAAACTCAACGAAACCAATGCTTGTTTCTTTACTTGAATCCCATTGTCTCCATTCAACCAATGCAACTTGTAGGGTTTATCAAGGTTCTTAACTTGTAATTTCAGTTCATCGACCAACCCCTTTGCCACTACATTTGTACATGATCCACTATCAATGATTAGATTACAAAGCTTTGATTGTACCTTACATCGGGTGTGGAAAATTTGTTGTCTTTGCTCGGCTTCAACAGGTTTGGTCTCCATATGTAAATTTCGAATTACCAAGCATTCTTCTTCACTTAAGGGATCTACATCATAGGTCATGTCCCCTTCTTCTTCTTCAATGTCGGATTGAGCATTCGAAGAATCAGGTGTAACAAACTCCGGAATCATGTTGCAAAGGTCTTGAGCCGTGAGGGCTCTCTTTTGCTGGCATTCGTTTGCAATGTGTCCATAGCCTTGACACTTGAAACAACGCCTCATTGAAGCTCCTTTAGTTGCCACAACTGGTTCCTTTTCCTTATCCTTCACTACCTCTTTCGTGGTCTCTTTAGGCTTTGAATAAGATGTTGAACTTGCACCCTTGGAATAACCATAAGTTCTTTTAGTCTTGTCTTGCTTTTCGAATTTCAGCGCCAATCGACTCACATCATCAAGTCCATCATAAATCTGAACTTCAACTCGATTTGCAATTGAGGGCGTGAGACCTTTTATGAATCTTGCAACCCTAAGTTCCTCTTTCTCCTCAAGATCACAAACAATTGTCAATTTCTCGAACTCTTTGATATATTCTGATACGGACATTCCTTCTTGAGTTAGAGATTGCAACTTCAAATAATTCTCTTGCTCATATTCCTTAGGTAGGAATCGCTTCATTAGATGCTTCTTAAGTTTTTCCCATGTATTGATCTTGCTCTTTTTCTCTCGACTTCTTTTCTTTTTCAGGTTATCGTACCATAGTGATGCATACTTAGTTAACTTAAGAACAGCCACCTTGAACTTCTTTTGTTCATCGTATTCTTTGTATTCAAACACCTTTTCAGCTTGCCTAATCCAATCTAAGAAGTTTTCGGGATCCAAATCGCCTTTGAACTCCGGTATATCTAGCTTTAGGCCTCGGTCATCCTCATTACGAGCTCCCTTTTTCCTTAGTGAATTCGAATTCTCCTCGTCTGATTCGGACTCACCTTTTCTTGAACGACTACCACTTGAGCTCCTACCTCGTTCCTTGGAACCCTCTGCTATTACCTTTGGAAGATTTTTCATCATATACTTCATTTGATTCATGACCTCCTTCATCTCGTCTAATTGGGCTTGCACGACTGCTGTAACGTTGCTGTCACCGTCAGCATCTCCTCCCGGCATGATTGCTTTCCCAAGACTAATTTGTTAAGCAACAAATTAATAACCTTGCTCTGGTAACCAAATTGATATAGAACTAAGTTGATTTTTCGAATGAAATAGAGTAATCTAAACTGCAGCGGAATAATTCTGATTTTATGTGTTCGTATACGTATAAACGAAGTAACTAAAGGATATGGAGTGACTAAACCTTCCTCCCTCGCAAGGAACTCTAGCCTCGACACAACTCGTGACTCTCACCTCGCAAGGGTTGACTCACAATAGCTTCCCCTCGCAAGAAAGAAACTATACACTCTAAGAACTCGCAAGTAATTAGAATAGATTTAAACTCAAAGTTTTGCTCAAATTTCGATGATAATTGTGATTACAAGAGGTCCTATTTATACTAAATTATACTCCTAAAACTATCCTAATAACCGATGGAAATCAGCTATGTACTAGCTAAAATTATGGCAACAATTGCCTTATTATGAGCATACTAGAATTAGGAAATAATAATAAGGAAATAGACTAGAATTAGGAAATAACAATAAGGAAATAGACTAGGATTAGGAAATATCAATAACCAAGCTGTTGCCTAGCTACACGGATCACCACCTTAACCTTCTTCACGGCAACTTCCACGTTATCATGTTTACCATTTTCGAGCCTATCTTGAAACCTTCAGAAATGTGAGTTACATTTCGACTGATTAGGACTTCTTCTTCTACATTTCCAAGTGCTCCTGCATCAGATGGCACCTGGAGGATGTGCCCTGACAGCAGGGCAATCAACAACATTACAGTCAAGTATAGGTTCCCCATTCCAAGGCTAGATGACATGCTTGATGAGCTAAGTGGAGCTCAGATCTTTTCCAAGATTGATCTGAGGCAGGGTTACCATCAGGTGAGGCTCAGAGAGGGGGATGAATGGAAGACTGCATTCAAGACAAAACATGGTCTGTATGAATGGCTTGTCATGCCATTTGGACTATCCAATGCACCAAGCACCTTCATGAGACTTATGACAGAAGTGTTGAGGCCTTGTTTGGGTAGGTTTGCTGTGGTTTACTTTGATGACATCCTAGTGTATAGTAGCAGCAGAGGGGAACATCTCAGGCACCTTGAAACAATCTTTGGGATCTTAAAGGAGCAGAAGCTGTATGGGAAGCTAGAGAAGTGTACCTTCATGGTTGAGGAGGTTGCATTTCTAGGGTACCTTGTGTCAGGAAGAGGAATCTCAGTTGATCAGGAGAAGGTTGCAGCCATTCAAACATGGCCTACACCTAGAACCATCACTGAGGTGAGGGGGTTCCATGGGTTGGCTTCATTCGATAGGAGGTTCATCAAGAACTTCAGTTCAGTTGTAGCACCCATCACTGAGTGCTTGAAGAAAGGGGAGTTCCAGTGGACTGAGGAGGCCCAACAATCCTTTGAAAGGATCCAGAGGTTGATGTGTGAGACTCCAATCCTTAAACTACCTGACTTTGATCAGCTGTTTGAGGTGGAATGTGATGCTAGTGGGGTTGGCATTGGGGCAGTGTTGATACAAGGGCAAAAGCCAGTTGCTTATTTCAGTGAGAAACTGAATGGTGCCAAGCTCAAGTACTCCACTTATGATAAGGAATTCTATGCCATCATCAGAGCCGTCATGCATTGGGGGCACTACTTGAAGCCAAAGCCTTTTGTTCTGCACTCAGATCATGAGGCATTGAAATATATCAGTGGCCAACACAAGCTGAATCACAGGCATGCCAAGTGGGTGGAGGTTCTACAATCCTTTACATTCTCTAGTAAGTATAAGGAGGGGAAACAGAATGTTGTGGCAGATGCACTGTCAAGGAGGCATTCTTTATTAGCAGTCATGGAGCAAAGGGTGTTGGGGTTTGAATTTCTGAAAGAATTGTACAAGGAGGACCCTGACTTTGCTGAGGAATGGATCACACAAACTGGAGGAGGACGGACTCAAGGGGGGAAGTACATGCTGCAGGAGGGGTTCTTGTTCCAAGGAAACAAGCTATGCATCCCAAGGGGTTCTTACAGGGATCTACTCATCAGGGAAGTACACTCAGGAGGACTAGGGGGACACTTTGGGGTTCAAAAGACACTTGAAATACTGCAGGATCAATTCTACTGGCCCAGGATGATAGGGGATGTTCAGGTTGTCCTCAGGAGGTGCTCCACATGTCAACAAGCCAAGAGTTCTTTCCAGACTGGACCTTACACTCCACTACCAGTGCCAAACAAACCTTGGGAGGATGTGAGCATGGACTTTATTGTTGCACTACCCAGAACACAAAGAGGTAAGGATTCTGTAATGGTTGTTGTTGACAGGTTTAGCAAGATGGCTCACTTTGTGGCTTGTAAGAAGACTGAGGATGCTGCAAGTGTTGCTGAGCTATACTTGAAGGAGATTGTGAGGCTACATGGGGTTCCTAAGTCAATAGTCTCAGACAGGGATGTTAAGTTCATGAGTTACTTCTGGAAAACACTATGGAGACTCTTGAAGACCAGGCTTTTGTTCAGCACTTCTCACCACCCTCAGACTGATGGCCAAACTGAGGTCACAAACAAGACTCTAGGGAGGATCTTGAGGTGTCTGGTAAGCAAGTCCTTGAAGGATTGGGACTTGAAGCTAGCTCATGCTGAGTTTGCTTTCAACAGAGCACCCTCATCTGCAACAGGTCACAGTCCATTTGAGGTTGTCTATGGGATTAACCCACTTATGCCACTGGAATTAGCTAACATACCAAGGGAGGAGGTGAACTTTGATGCAAAGAGGAGGGTTGAGCAGATGGTGAAGCTTCATGAGGCAGTCAGAAAGCAAATAGAAAGGGCAAATGAGAGGTACAAGAAACAGTCCAAGGTTCCTAGGTCCAAGAAGGAGTTTGTGCCAGGGGATTTAGTGTGGCTCCACTTGAGGAAGGAGAGGTTCCCAGCTAGGAGGAAGAACAAACTCATGCCTAGAGCTGATGGTCCATTTGAAATCATAGAAAGTGTTGGTCCTAATGCATATAAGGTTGATCTACCAGGAGACTATGGGGTTCATGGCACTTTCAATGTAGGGGATCTCAGTCCATACTATGGGGATTCTGGGGATGAGGAGGCTACAGGCTTGAGGACAAGCCCAATTCAACCAGGGGAGGATGCAGCAGGAGCTGGGGCACAGGGCAGGGCAGAATTCAACACTAGGGACAAGGGGCAGGCCAAGGGGGATCAAGGGGTAAGCATTGGTAACCAAGGGGAGGTCTACATGGGTGTCCAAGGGTCAATCTGGGGGCAAGGGATGGGTAACAAAAGGGGAAGCTGCAAGCTGAGCAATGTTGGCCAGGACACGCCAGGACACGAGCCAAGACACGAGCCAAGACACGAGCCAAGCAAGCCAAAAACAAGCCCACCAACACCCAACCACAAAATCACAAAAACAGCCTACAACAGTCACTTGGGGAAGGCATAACTACCACCACACTTTGAACCACCAGCTACCACCAAGCCCAGCTAAAACCTTACCCACCTAGGTCCAAAAAAGTCCTAGGGAACCAGTTCCAAAACACAACACAACTACCCTAAAAATCCAAATCAAAACAGCCTACCTAAAGCATAAAGCATAAAGCAGTCTTTCCATTTCTAGCTAAAAACTGAAAGACTATCTCCAAAAGTCTTTCCTTGTCTTCCCTACTATTAGAACTACTGCAGAAGAAGGTCAATGAGTATTAATGAGCTTCGTCCACAAGCTTCAAGCCAACACCAAGCAACAAAGCACAACCTGGAGCATGTCACTGTCATATGTCTGCAATTGTCTGTTTTCAGTTTTCTTTTGTATTTTCAATCTGAAATTGTAGCCAGTAACTTGTCACGTTTATGTAGATTAATCCTGGCCCTTAGATGTTATTCTAGGGTTGTATTAGATCAAGCATTGAGGCCTATATAAGGACCCATGCTCTTTTGTATAAGGCAGTTGTTATTGAATGAAAAAAAACTTGAGCATTGTTCTCATTTCTAAAATCTTTCCAACTTATGCATTGTCTTGGTTGAAAGTCAGGCCAGATAACTTCCTGTGCTAGGCTGTGGTTGTTGATCTAAGTCTGTGGCAAGTTAGATATCCCTGTGCATAGACTGTGGGGTGTTTGCTTGTTGTTTAGTTCAAGTCTGCTTACCTGTGCTTGGCTGTGGTAAGGAGTCTTAGCTAGTCTAGTTTGTTGTTTGATTCCCTGTGTTGAGCTGTGGGAGTTGAGTAACATCCATATCCAGTGCTAGATAGGAGTCTAGGTCCAATTCCTAACACACCCCTATAATATCACTGCAAACTCCTTGTGTGAACAATGAGTCTTCCTTCATTACCCATTGTTTGAATCGTAACTCCTTGTGTGAACAAGGAGTCTTCCTTTCTTCATTACCCATTGTTTGCATTGTAACTCCTTGTGTGAACATTGAGTCTTCCTTCATTACCCATTGTTTGCATTGTAACTCCTTCTGTGAACAATGAGTGTTCCTTCAATACCCATAGTTTGCATTGTAACTCCTTGTGTGAACAACAAGTCCTCTTTCATTACCCATTGTTTGCATTATAACTCCTTGTGTGAACAATGAGTCTTTCTTTATTCATTACCCATTGTTTGCATTGTAACTCCTTGTGTGAACGATGAGTCTTCCTTCATTACACATAGCACAGGATGTTATCAGGCCTGACTTTCAACTAAGACAAAGCACAAGTTGGAAAGATTTTGGAAATGAGAACAATGCTCAAGTTTTCCTTCATTACACATCGTAACACGTTGTGTGAAGAATGAGTCTTCCTTTCTTCATTACCCATTGTTTGCATTGTAACTCCTTGTGTGAAGAATGAGTCTTCCTTCATTACCCATTGTTTGCATTGTAAGTCCTTATGTGAACAATGTGTCTTCCTTTCTTCATTACACATTGTTAGCATCGCAACTCCTTGTGTGAACAATGGGACTTCCTTCATTGCCCATAGTTTTCATTGTAACTCCTTGTGTGAAAAATGAGTCTTCCTTCATTACACATTGTTTGAATCGTAACTCCTTGTTGGAACAATGAGTCTTCCATTCTTCATCACCCATTGTTTGCATTGTAACTCCTTGTGTGAAGAATGAGTTTTTTTTTTTCAATACCCATTGTTTGCATTGTAACTCCTTGTGTGAACGATGAGTCTTCCTACATTACCCGTTGTTTGCATTGTAACTCCTTGTCTTTCTTTCTTCATTACCCATTATTTGCATTGTAACTCCTTCTGTGAACAATGAGTCTTCCTTCATTACCCATAGTTTGCATTGTAACTCTTTCTGTAAACAATGAGTCTTCCTTTCTTCATCACATATTGTTTGCATTGTAACTCCTTGTGTGAACGATGAGTCTTCCTTCATTACCCATTGTTGGAATTGTAACTCCTTGTGTGAACAATGAGTCTTCCTTCATTACCAATTATTTGCATTCTAACTCATTGTCTGAACAATGAGTCTTCCTTCATTACCCATTGTTTGCATTGTAACTCCTTCTGTGAAAAATGAGTCTTCCTTCATTACCCGTAGTCTGCATTGTAACTCCTTCTGTGAACAATGAGTCTTCCTTTCTTCATCACCCATTGTTTGCATTGTAACTCCTTGTGTCATGTCTTCCTTCATTTCCCATTGTTTGCATTATAACTCCTTGTGTAAACAATGAGTCTTCCTTCATTACCCATTGTTTGCATTATAACTCTTTCTGTGAACAATGAGTCTTCCTTCAATACCCATAGTTTGCATTGTAACTCCTTGTGTGAACAACAAGTCTTCCTTCATTACCCATTGGTTTGTATTGTAACTCCTTGTGTGAAAAATGAGTCTTCCTTTCTTCATTACCCATTGTTTGCATTGTAACTCCTTGTGTGAATGACGAGTCTTCCTTCATTACCCATTGTTTCCATTGTAACTCTTTGTGTGAACAATGAGTCTTCCTTTCTTCATTACCAATTGTTTGCATCGCAACTCCTTGTGTGAACAATGAGACTTCCTTTATTACCCATAGTTTTCATTGTAACTCCTTGTGTGAAAAATGTGTCTTTCTTCATTACCCATTGTTTGAATCGTAACTCCTTGTTGGAACAATGAGTATTCCTTTCTTCATCACCTATTGTTTGCATTGTAACTCCTTGTGTGAACGATGAGTCTTCCTACATTACCCATTGTTTGCATTGTAACTACTTGTCTTTCTTTCTTCATTACCCATTGTTTGCATTGTAACTCCTTGTGTGGAAAATGAGTCTTCCTTCATTACCCATAGTTTGCATTGTAACTCTTTCTGTGAACAATGAGTCTTCCTTTCTTCATCACATATTGTTTGCATTGTAACTCCTTGTCTGAACGATGAGTCTTCATTCATTACCCATTGTTTGAATTGTAACTCCTTGTGTGAACAATGAGTCTTCCTTCATTACCAATTGTTTGCATTGTAACTCCTTCTGTGAACAATGAGTCTTCCTTTCTTCATTACCCATTGTTTGAATTGTAACTCCTTGTTGGAACAATGAGTATTCCTTTCTTCATCACCCATTGTTTGCATTGTAACTCCTTGTGTGAACAATGAGACTTCCTTCATTACGCATAGTTTTCATTGTAACTCCTTTTGTGAACAATGAGTCTTCCTTTCTTCATTACCCTTTGTTTGCATTGTAACTCCTTGTGTGAACATTGAGTCTTCCTTCATTACCCATTGTTTGCATTATAACTCCTTGTGTGAACAATGAGTCTTCCTTTATTCATTACCCATTGTTTGCATTGTAACTCCTTGTGTGAAAGATGAGTCTTCCTTCATTACACATTGTTTGCATTGTAACTCCTTGTGTGAAGAATGAGTCTTCCTTCATTACCCATAGTTTGCATTGTAAGTCCTTGTGTGAACAATGAGTCTTCCTTCATTACCCATTGTTTGCATTGTAACTCCTTGTTTTTCTTTCTTCATTACCCATTGTTTGCATTGTAACTCCTTGTGTG
>JAIUZE010071174.1:0-51166 GCA_022085475.1 Heliosperma pusillum | reverse complement strand
AGTCTAGACATGGACTTAGGAAATATCATGTAATTAGAGATTACGTGGACAGAAAGGAAATTGACATTTGTAAGGTTGGGACAGATGACAACATTGCTGATCCTTTAACCAAGCCTTTATCAAAGGCTAAGCATGATGGTCATGTCGTCACAATGGGATTGAGACGTGTACCAAAATTCCTTTAGATTATGTAATATGTAATAATTGAATGTTGTGTTAATTATTTCATATATGATAAATGCATTCATTGTTTGAGTTTTATTATAAACTCGTTTATTTAGTTTGACTAAATTTAATACTTTGTTTATCCGAAAAGATTGTATGACAATGTTGGACCCTATTCAAGTGAATAGGACGAACTTAGTATTTTGTCCCTAGTCACTCAATGAGGTGACGTCTCGAAGTGACTATATTGTAAGTTGATCGATGGTTGGTTCAGCACCATGGGGTCATGGAGATGACTGGTCATTTACATAGACAGACTGTATGACACTCTGTCGGACAGTGACCTTTATAGAGACCCTAAAATCAATTAATTGATGCATGGTCGTGGCAGGGTCTTCTATCTTATTCCTATGAGTCAATTCTTTTGATTGGCGACCGTCTATCTGAGTCGGTGCAGTTTCCGATTGGTTTTGGTTGATGTTCTAGGTCGTGCCGTAAAAGGAGGCCGATGGACACCTTCTGGATCATGGTGATCTGCATCATACAGAGTAGATGAATCAACATGAATTGTCCACCCACGTTGGGTACAAACATCTTTAGGCCACTCGAGGAGTAGTTACTGTAAATGCGTGGCCATGCTCGGAAAGAGATCTATGGTAGATTTTCCGGTCAAACATTTACTCTCCCTATCGAGAAAACCACTCTATATATAATCAATCGCAAGTGCGACCTGAAAGACACCTTGCGTTGAGTGGAAGATGTGATAAAGAGACAAGAGAATTGGTGACGCACACTTGTGTCAGACAAGTGGGAGATTGTTGGAGTAGGTGTCCTCCACAATAGTGCGCCACATAATAAATCTTATTAAGGAATATAATTGGGATATTTATTTACTATATATATGATTAGTCAGTTGATTAACGTAAATCAATAACGGTTGGCTGACTAGAGTTTGACGTTATTGTCGTATGACGGCGGTGATCAACTGATCCCTTTCGGTCACACCTAAAGGATGAAATCCAAATAGTAACTAATTATTTGTATATGATACAGTTAATTAGTTCATTACATATATTCGATATGTACGAGAGTTAATTGTTAGAAATTGAGTTAAGAACTCAAATTCGATTCAGTTTATTTTTCAATTATGCGATAATTGACTAATAAATTTATATCTTATTTTAATACGATTAAATAAGATTTAACTTAGTAATTAATCGTTAAATTACTAAATTAGTTGAGGTTTTGAGATAGAGGTAATTAGTTAATTATATTTACAAGGAGTTGTAAAATAAATTAACTAAGCATTGTAGGACCCATTATATATTGATATAATGGTAAAATATCACTTAAATGTTAAGTACATATTGTTTATTAATTTGTGTCATATAATTGTTATATGATCAAATTAACACATTAATTATATAAGATAATTAAACATATGATTAATAAGTATTTGTGGGACAAATATCAAAAATCAAAATGGACCATTTTGAGCCATGTGAGGCCGTTCATGGTAGTAGTAGTAGTGATGATAATTGTTCTTGTTTATGCAAACAAGCAACCTTATGATAATGACATATCATGCATTCCAAATCATTACATACACTACCATACTCTACTACAATTGCATGTGAATTAAATAACAAAAAAATAAGAGGCCACATGGACTAGGAGGTCCGGCCATTGTGTCCATAAAATGGACACTGGTTATTCATTTTTCTACCACTTCATTGTGTGCTTAATTCACGCTTCTCTCTATAACTCATCCTCTCACTAAAACTCTCATAATACTAATATTTACTAAGTATTACTAGAGTAGTAATATATACTAATATTAGTAGCATAATATCTATCTTATCATCTAGTTAATAATAAGGCTAGATTATTTGGTATCATCTTGGTGCAACTTGAAGGAGGTCTTCTAATTTGGAGATTGTTCTTGTTCATCCTTATTTATATCTCAAGAACAACAAGAAGGAGTTCTTGTTGTGCCCATTTAATTTCCATTTCAATGTGAGGAAATTTCTTCTTTTATATAAATGTCTTTATATTTGCATGCTTGTTATATAGATCATTTAATACTAAATTAACAAGTAATTTAGTAACTAATTAGAGGAGTCTAATTAAGGTCTATGGACTTTCACGCCGGAGAGAGGGTAAAGCTGGAGGCAGGAGGAGGGAGAAAGAGAAAGAAGAAGAAAAAGGACGGAAGGGAATGGGATGCAAGAAGGAAGGGGACGCCGGAGGGAGGCCGAAGGGAGAGAAGAAGCGTTGCCGGTGGCAGGGTTGCCCTAGGGGCAGTCGTCGGTGGTGGTGTGGATGTCGCCGGAGTTCAATTTGGGGTTTTAGGGTTTGGGTAGATTTTAGGAAAATGTTAATAGAATTGGTAAAGTGGTCGGGCGATTTGGGTATTATGTTAAGTCTTTTTGTGATTGAAATTCCGTCACATAAAGTCAAAGGTTGACCAATTTGACTTTTTGTGTGTCAGAATTTCCGTCACACATATTGACAATTTGACTTTTTGTGACGGAAATTCTGTCACAAAAGCTGACTAATTTGACTTTTTGTGACGGAATTTCCGTCACATGTGTTAACTCACAAGACCAAAATGAATCCATCCAGCGAACCAATGTAACGGAAATTCCGTCACTAAAAGTCAAAATGGTCAACTTTTGACTTTTTGTGACGGAAAGTCCGTCACAAAAGTGACTAATTTGACTTTTTGTGATGGAATTTCCGTCACACGTATTAACTCACAAGACCAAAATGCATCCCATTCAGTCAACTCATGTGACGGAAATTCCGTCACAAAAAAGTGAACTTGGTCAAATATTGTGACGGAAATTCCGTCATATATATTGACCAGTTTGACCTTTATGACGGAAATTCCGTCACAACTCTTTGGCGCCATTGACTTGGTCAATGCGCCATATTTGTTTGATGGAAATTCCGTCACAAATTTTGGCGCCATTGACATTAGTCAACGCGCCCTATTTTTGTGACGGAATTTCCGTCACAAACAAATTTCTGTCACAATTCCGTCAAAATTGCGAAATGTTTAACGGACAAAATTTCCGTCAAAAAATTTCCGTCACTATTCCGTGTTTATTTAGTAGTGGACTACATTAAAAAGAAAAAAAATATTCAAAGTTTAGGATGCAGCAGGAGCTAACCCAATGGGCCACCTAGAGCAGACTATGATCAAGCCAAGCCAAGATACAGCTCGAGACATAGGCCAAGACACAAGCCAAGCCAGCACAAGCAACACCAAACAAGCAACAATCCAGCAGAAACAGACCAATCCCCAGACTGCACCAGTAAACTTCCAGCCACCCAAGAGGTACACCAGGTCATCCCAACAACCCCCACCTTGGCCCCCTACCAAGTCCAAAGGTTCTGTCTAAGTCCAAGAAAAATGTCATTCAAAGTTCCAAGTCCGGAAAAGACTCCAACAGGGTATTTTCACAAAATCAATCCAGATTGAAGCTTCATTTTGCATTAGGTCAAGTAGTAGTATGAATAAGGAGGTCCCTATGATCACAAATGAGGCCTTGATGAGTCCCAAGAGCAAAGAAAACAGCCAGACAACTCAAGGAGAAGACAAGTTGTTGCAGTTGCCATTTCAGGAAAACTACAAAGTTACTTTTCTGCTTTTTGTTAGGACTGTCTTAGCTACTTTATTGTTCGTCCTTTGTAACTGTTAAGCTCGTATGTATTAGAAGACTTTGAGAAGATGTTAAGAGGTTAGTTGAGAGTCCCTTACAACCCTTGGATGAGATTTACATCCTAAGGTCAACAACCCTTTGTAATGCCTATATAACAGGCCCTTGAGTCATTGTATTAAGCAGATTATTTTGAATGAATGAAAAACAAACCTAGGGAAATCAATTTCTCAACTCTCAAACTTGTGCTTAAGTCTGTAGTTTGAACCAGACCTAGTTATCATTATGTGCTTGCTGTGAATGATAGATTAGAATCTATTTGTCATTGCTGCATCACATCTATGTCTAACTGTGAATTGTTTTAGTTGTGTTGTTCAAGTCCGAGTCTTAATCTTGTGTTAAACTAAGGATTTAAGTCTTAAACTTGTCAAGTTAACTAGATGTCTTCCTGTGCCAAGCTGTGGGAGTCAATCAAGTGACTATATCTTTGTTACTTTCAACAGAACAAACTGTGTTTGAAGCATGGTCCATTTCTGACTGTTTCAGTTGTTATTTCTGTTTAAAATAGTAAAACTCTTCCTAAAATCTTGAAATTTCATACAGTCTCTTATAACACCTCAAGTTAATTGTCACAAAATTTCATAAATTGATAAAGTCATTTGCTATTTTAAAAGTTAGTTTAAACTCAGGTTGCATTCCTGCATACCCTGTGAGTTTACACTGCAAATTGGTATCAGAGCTTAGGTTGAGAGTTATTGTGAGTCTATTATACCCTAACTACTTTAAAAATACAAAAACATCCCAATGAGTGAAGATAGGCTTTTAGGAATTGGGGAGAGGATGGATCGGTTATCAGAAACTGTCAATGTAATGCTAGCTGCTTTAAACACTGTCACGAACAACATTCCAAACCCACCAAGAGGAAGACCACCTCCAAGAGGCAGAGGCAGAGGTCGTGGCCAAATGGAGTAAGAAGTGGTCAATCTCTACAGGAGGAAGAAGGGTCAGATTCAGGAGAAAGCAACATGATTTATGAAGAAGTCCCTGAACACACTGATAAGCATCTCAAGGTAGAAATCCCTGAATTTTCTGGTAGTTTAAATCCTGATGACTTACGAGAATGGATTAGGGATGTTGAAAATGTGTTTGAATATAAAGGCTATAATGATGTTAAGTTATTTACGGTTGTTGTTTTATAATTAAAGGGTTATGCTTCTTTGTGGTTTGATAATTTGAAACACCAAAGGCTTAAAGAAGGGAAAGAATCCCTTAAATCTTGGTAATAACCGTATATAATATAGTTAAAGTGAAATGAGAAATTGGCCACCTTTTCATTCAACTTGAATATTGGAATCATCTCACTTCGAAAGTGCCCAACAATCAAAATTCCCGGCATCCACAAATACAATCCACACTTCTATTTTCCGTGACGTTTCCAAAATGATTCAAAGTAATCCATTAAATTGGCTATTTTCACCTTCACCATGAACACCACAAACTTTGTTGGTCTTTTATTCATCACTCATTTTTCACGACCCTTCAACCTCATCATATCAAACTTATACTCTCTAACTTAACTTATATAACTCTTAACTCACACTGTAATTCCTAATCATAATCTCTACTTTTGTACTACAACTATATCTGTATGATTTTAAAGTTGTTAACTTTGACAAATTTAATTTCTGGGTACTTTGATTTTGGCATTTATGGAACTTTTTTGCACAAATTGTAGTACAAATTTATCTCCATCTCTTACAATATTTCCTATTGCTAAAAGATCATATCTTTTGAATACCCAATTGACCTCATTTAAATTTCAAGCATCGAAATCATTGAATGTTAGAGCAAATGCATTGCAACTTAGTAAAAGTGATAATAGTGCCTTGGAACAACTTGATATTGAACGTGGTGTTTGTGTGCCTTTCAGAAAGTATACTCCTCAAAGGGTTTGTTTTTTGTTATCAACTTTCTTTATTTCTTATTCATTATCATGGGATTTTATGTGTCATAATTGAAGTTTCTTTTCTTAAATTTTGAGTTAATTTAGTTATGTATAGTTGGTTGATATGTTATTGATTATGGGTTTTTATTTGGTTGATATGTTATTGATTATGGGTTTTTCTTTTCTTAAATTGTTTAATTGTGTTTTCATTGTTGATGAGTTGATGGCTTTACTGTGATAATTGGGTTTCTTTGGAAGAGGGTTGCTATCCACCTTCTCCCTTTACCCTCTGGCAACCATATATGATATCTATCGGGTGGGGTCATAAGGCAAGTGGATTAAGCAAAATAAATAATATATTGATAGGTTGTGAGAGCAGAAGGTAGAAGAGAAGGTTGGAAAGAGAAGTTAGATAGTAATTCTCTATTTGGAATGTAAATTGCAAAGCGAAAATCTGTTGGAACAATGAGGAAAGAATAAAGGGAGTAAATCATGTAATTAATAATTTAATATGTTGGAGTTCTGTACTATTCATTTTACTCCTCGTTACGTATTTAACATTTTACCCTCCATAGTTTTTGGGAAAAAAACATTTGTGTCGAGAGTTTTCGATACTGTGAAAATGAAGTATGGATATGTTTTGTTTAAGGGGTTTTCATTTGGTGGTGAATTGGGACAATGGTTCTCATGCCTCGTCTGGAATTCCGATTGCTGTATTTATTTTAGCTTTTGCTCTATTGGTTGATTGTAGTGAAAAAATTGTGTGAAATTTGAAATGGCTCTGTAATTATTTGACCGATGCCTGGTGTTTACAGATTAGAGGTTCATCTATTTACAATTCCGTTGAGAGAATTCATGTATTTTCTGAATAATCTTGTCTGTAGTTTTGGGGTTAGGCTGCTTACATCTAAACCTCCTCCCCAGCTCGTCTACTGCCACCGGGTCATTGTTGCTATTGCAAATAGTCCGCGAAGCTAGCTAGTAAGGTGACTGAGTATTGATTGAGTGGTGGTTATCACTTATATGACAAGCTTTCGAAATCCGCCATGGCGCCAAGCGTCAAAATTGTTTCTTTTTATTTATTTATTTTATTTATATTTATTATAAGTGCATCAAAACTTCATTGTGGCTCTCTTTTTACCAAAAACGTTTATAGCGCTATTATTTTAGGGGAGTATTCTGCTGGATATGTTCTACTAAATCAGTTTGATTTCGGTTCTTTTTTGCATTGATTTTATTCTGGGATCTGATTGTTGAAAATTAGGTCAGGAGCAAAGTGCTAGAATCCAGAGGAGCGGTTTTGTCTTTGATTGAACGAGGTGTTCAGATAGTTTGGAACCTGGGGCTGTACTGGGCTACACTCTCATATGATTGTTGGGTTGGCAGGGATGAGGAAGTTGTGCCATATCGAGCAAGGCAGCTCCGGAATCTTTTATGTGACTTAGGTCCGTCATTCGTCAAAGCTGGCCAGGTTTGGTGACAATTACATTTTAAAATATTTCTGCTCATTGTGCTGAGGCCATCCATATCTATCATGGAGTCCTATATAAATTCCAGGTTCAAGTGTACATATGGTCTCCATGGATTCACTCGACTAGAGCTAATTTAAGATTTAACATTGAACTTAATTGATGGTAAAGGTGCTTACAATGCTGTTAATGTGTTATAACTATCCAATTACCATTTTTTTTGTCTGAATGATAAGAGTGTGTACTAGTAGAAAAATGGGCTACTTGGTATATGTTGCCAGTTGCCACTACTTTCCCCTTGTTACTCTTAGACTATCATAGTAGGCGTTTGGATAAGATTCTTCCAGTAAAATCCTTATAAAGAATCCTAGAGTATAAAGATTGCAACATCACGGTAGCTTACATACTTCTCTTATTTTAAATGCTAAGTGATTGACTGATTACAAATGACCATCCTTTTGATTTTGTAAATCAACTGCAACTATAAGTACCATTAACATTATAAAAAACTTGACACCAGCAGACCAGCTATGTGTAATACTGTAGGCCCTCATGAAATGAAAATAAATATCTATAGCAGTTCATCAACTGTCAAGCTCTCCTTCAATATGATTTAACCTTAGCATGTGGGTTATATACTTGTACCCATCCTAAGATTATACCCAGCAAATACTTTGGGTGTGTTTGGATGGAGGGATTTGGAGAGAATGGAAAGGGAGGGAGAGTAGGGGATTTAATAAACCCTTGTTTAAATAGCAAATAATGGTGGAGGAAAATGGAGAGGGAGGGATTTGGAAGGATCCATTTTCCCTCCTTCATGACAAATCAAAATCCCTCCATCATAGGAAAGATTTGGAACCCACCTCCCACCCCCACCCCTCTTTTCGCTCCCCTCCATCCCTTTCCCTCCTTTATTTGTATCCAAACAAGCCCTTTATGCTTAAAATGTGAAACTTCGAGATCGTGAGCACCCAAAAAAGTGTTGTTTGTTGGTATGAGTAGCTGTGCATAGGAAACTTTCGGAGAGTTACCCATCCTTAAGTTACTCCTCAGAAAAAAATGTTGAGCTCTCAGCCCATGAGCTTCCTAAATAGAAAATAGCACTTTGTTTACTAGTATTTTCAATCCCTTCAAGCATCCCTTCGAGTTCTTCAGTTCTCGATCATTCTTCTCAATAAACTGGGTGTATTACACTATGTTTAAGGATACTCGTCCGTTGGTTATTGTGATATCTACAGCATAATCGATATATTTACGGTCTAGTCCCCATATTGCTACTTATTATTATACCGTTTTCCAACTTTTGGCTTTCTAATTTCGGAAGTACACTAACTACGAGTAAGAGCCTAGACCCCTTCACTACATAAAAGGTCAGAATGTCGTGGGAGGATAACATATTGTTCTGTGTGACCTAACCTACCTGATTAATTAACCACTTACACGTCAAACCATTATATTTATTCTTTTTTTAATTGCTTGTGGATTATCTACACCACGTAGCCATTACTTTCTCTCAGTTATTGTTGATGATGTTGACAGGTGCTTGCTAACAGACCTGATATAATCAGAGAAGATTATATGAACGAACTCTGTATTTTGCAAGATGATGTTCCACCTTTTCCTAACCAGGTATGCATAGCTTAAGCTAACTTGATTGCTTGAATGGTTCCCTTGTAGATCTCAAGAATATAGTCTGATGTTTCAAATTGTCCCTATTTTGATAGGTTGCTTTCAGAATCATAGAGGAGGATCTAGGGCAACCCCTTGAGACCATTTTCAGCAAGATTTCGTCACAAACAATTGCAGCTGCAAGTCTAGGTCAAGTTTATCGGGCCACCCTTCGCGCTACTGGGGAAGATGTTGCTATAAAGGTGTTTCATTTGGTGCCTTACTCTCCATATTGTAAGTAGAAGTTGTAAATAAACCATGGTCCTATTTTACTAGAGGCGTGATTAGTCTAGGATTATAGGCAAGCAATTACAGCATCCCTTATGTAAAATATTGCTGAGGGCAGGGTTTCACAGTACTGAAACTGACTTCTGTATTCTTTCTTGAGTTTGGTTATATAATGATTCTACAAAAGGGAATTCCTTTTGAGTATCGTTATGGAAATTGAGAAAAGTTCACTCGTGAGTACAATAAAATCTATTTCTGGTATTCACTCATGCCCGGATAAAGAAGAAGCATTACAGTACGCATTTGAAAGCCAGCGCAAAATCTTATCACACCTTAAAGATACTAGTTTAGAGACTATGAGAGTTTTTTTTACTGACGTTAATATTGTACTAACTTATTCTATGTATTGGTATAACTATGGCCCAACATTATAAAAGACCAATTTGTTTAGCTTGTGCATTATTCTCTTAAATTTTTTGGATATGATTTTTATTTCCTTAGTACTACCGTGCTCTTTTACCAGAAACACTCTCCATCCCTAGCAAGTCTTACAACTTTTTGGGGTTTCCAGTTTGTTACTAATTACTTCATTGATGAAATATTTTACAGTAAATTTTGTCCATGTTTACCAACATTTCCTGTTTATATTTCAAATTTTGTCCAGGTACAAAGGCCTAACATAGAGCCTATAATTTATCGAGACCTTTTTCTCTTCCGCACTCTTGCATCATTCTTGAATGGCATCAGCATCCAGAAACTAGGCTGCAATGCTGAGCTGATTGTTGATGAGTTTGGCGAGAAGCTTCTAGAAGAGCTTGATTACACATTGGTAAGTTATCCTGATACAAGTTTTGGCTTATGCTGCAAAAGATAGAATGTGTATCCTACTCAGAAGGTTGTTCTCATCATAGCATGTGACGCTCACACATTTCTATGGTTTTGAGTGTTACATTTGCTACTTGCTTGGAAAATCTTACAAATATAAGTCTAAGTCCTACCTTCTTGATGGAAACCGAAAGGGTAAATAACATGTTTTTTGCGGGGAAGGTCTAATAAGCTAATTTTTTCCGTCTTCAAGCTACTCCCTCCTATTCTCTAAGTTCTTCCACAATTGGTTTGAAGGAATATTTAGTGGTATGGTGATATGTGGATGTAAATGAAAGTAAGAGAGAGGATGTGGGGTCACAAGTTATAGTAACCACAAATGGAAGACAAATAAAGAAAGTGGAAGATCTTTGTGAATTTGTCGTTTTAGGAAAGGTGGAAGATCTTAGAGAATTGGAGGAAGTATGTATTAGTGGATACGAAAAATGGGATTAGGTGTGTTTGTGGTCTAAAGATTGAGGTAAGGATGTTCTATGTTCTGTAGCTGGTTTCATCCTTTCTTAATTCACTTCTTTACTTGCCGCTGTACCTTTTACAAATACGCGTAATGAAAAAGTGATTGTATTATAGCTAGAATTTGTGCACCTGTTTTTGTATGTTTCATGCCATTGGATATAGTATAAATTGTGCTGTTTCTCTCTCTGCTACTGAATTACAGGAAGCTCGGAATATAGAAGATTTTGTGGAGAACTTCAAAGATGATCCTACCGTTAAAATTCCTCAAGTCTACAAGCAATATTGTGGATCACGGGTTTTAGTGATGGAATGGATTGACGGAGTTCGGTGTACTGATCCTCAGGTTGAAATGTCTGATGTATTCTCTTTGCATAACTTCGTGTTGAATTTTTAGCCCTAAAAACAAATCTGATATGGCTGGTTTTTTTCTGTTATAGGCCATTAGGGAAGCAGGCATTGACATTGAGGGATTTCTTACAGTCGGAGTGAGTGCTGCACTGCGGCAATTATTGGAATTTGGGCTGTTTCATGGAGATCCTCATCCTGGAAATATATTTGCCATGCGTGATGGCCGTATAGCATATGTGGACTTCGGAAATGTTGCTGTGCTTAGCCAGGTAATCGTCAAAAAGCTTCATTGTTGACTTGAGAGGCCTACTAATATGCTACTACTATTCTGTGTAGAACCTTAGCTGTATATATTTCCAGTGAAGTGCCATTCCGACTGGGCTCTTTTAGCAGATCAAGCATATGTTACCCGACACGGCTGCAAGTGTCAGTAAAAAGTATAAACACTTGCCAGAGTGCCCAATATGACTAATTTGTGAAAATTTACATGTTCCTGATTTAAGATGAAGTATAGAAGTGTCATGTCATGTTGGAATGTTGTAGTGTTTGCCGTGCAATATGCAGCCAAAGTGAAGTGTCAAAGACTCAAAGTGGCACAAGATAACGCAACATACATATCTTGATTTTCTTCCTTTTCTGCGTGGAACTGTGACCTGAAAACAAAAATGCTGTAGTTGTGTTTCATGAACTAATATAAAAGCAAAAAAAAAGCCTTAGTCCCAAATTGATTTGTGTTTAATGGACCAATGTGCCGTAGATTTAGTGTGATATTACATAAACCTTGATAGAATATTCTTGTAAGTGCACATTTAGTCTCCTTTTTAGACACTATGAAATTATTTCATCTTGATTTCAATGTTTCCTTTAAGAAATACCTTACCTTGAACTCTATGTAAATTAGTCCTTTTTAATAATGGGAAGCTCTATTATAGTATTATTAACTTGTGCTGGTTTTGTATTTTAGACCAATAAACAGATTCTGATAGATGCTGTTGTCCATGCTGTGAACGAGGATTATGCTGAGATGGCTAATGATTTCACGAGGCTGGGTTTCCTGGCGAAGGGGACTGATGTGTCTCCTATTGTTCCTGCTTTAGAAGCGATATGGCAGAACTCTCTTGGCAAAGGGCTGTCAGAATTTAACTTTAGAAGTGTGACTGGTAAGTTGATTCCCTCCCTTTGTTTTACGGTGGAACTTGTGTCAAGGTTATTCCACTCTAGTTTGGCTCCCAAAATACTTTTGAAAAGATAATTTTTTTGGCTATATGTTCTGTTTGCCTTTATAGTTTTCCACTTCTGTCATCCATACGGAAACTTGCAAACGTCCTTTTTACCTATCCTTGCGAGTTTCTATCAAGGTATAACCATATAAAGTTGTGCGTTCTCTAACTGTATTCATTTCAAAGTGGTGTGTAATTGTTCGTAATAGCCGCCTTTTAGTTATGCAAGTGATATCTAAGGTAGTAGCTAACTAGCTATATGATGACCCTGAGGTAGAGTTGTCTCTGGTGAATGGAGAGTTAGAGTTGGGATGGGGAAAAAACAAACAAACATGCAATGTTTTTACATCTGACACATATGTCGCAGTCTCAAGAATTGTTAGCATTTTTATCTTCTTTGTAACTTTATTTTTTTGTCGTGTAGTTGCTGTAAGACTGAGCTATATGCTGTGACTATCAGGTAAATTCAATCAGCTTGTCTACCAGTATCCGATCCGTATACCAGAACGATTTTCTCTTGTGATTCGGTCTCTATTGACACAAGAAGGCATTTGCTTATCTCTGAAGCCCGAGTTTAAATTTCTCGAGGTAGCACTTATTTCTTTCTTGTAGTTTTGAAGTAAATGTGTAACACTGTTGATTGTTAAGGAACGCGCCTAAGCCTGTAAATTGATTTATGAAAGTTTAAAGGCGCTATGAATTTATTCATGCCAAGGGCTTGGTAATTGAGGGGCTCCACCATATCATTGTTGCTTATTGCAAACTACAGATGTACCTCAGATTTCTGAACTTCAAATTTAGCATATGGTTAAGTCATATGGTCAAAAGTAAATTTCAAACATGTCACAAGTACGCATGCTACATGGATTAGGATATAGGAATGTCTAACCAATAATTCCAACTCCTTAATAGTATGTCCCTATGTTCAACTACACTTAATAAACATAATGGACTATTTTATTTTGAGCCTGGTATTTATGATGATGATGGGCATATTTAGGTTAGGAATTTATAGCTTAAAAAGATATTCGCACGCTTACGAATACCACAGTGTCGAATTATTTTTCTTTGATTTGCTCTTCATTTGTGCCACTTATTTACCGTAGCACCATCTCTTAGAACAGTTGGTTGTCGAAATTTTGAACACATAACTGTAGTTAGGTTACTTGTAGTCGATTCTGAAAGCGTGCATAAGCTCACTTGCTTCAATGTAATAATGAGTTCTTCTGATGTCTTAATACCATGGTTATAAGCTCGATTGCACCAGTGTATTTATGTTTCTGTTAGCTTAATATACGATGATGATAAGCTCGGCTGAATCTATGTAATTTTGATAAACTGTGTTTTTGACTTCTTCATTAGGTAGCTTACCCATACATTGCCAAGCGTCTCCTTACAGATCCCAATCCTGCCCTTCGTAGTCGCCTTTTACAGGTAATGTTATCGCATTTATAGTCTGTCCTTTGTTTTGCTTGTTGAATGTTTTAACTTTTAAGATGGCTGTAACCCACAATTATATTTTGAATTAATTTTCCATCTTTAGATTTTACATAAAGCTTGTTTGCATTTGCAATACGGTAATTCCCAATTTCGCATCTTCGGGGGACTCCTGGTCTTCTAATACTTCACTTCTCTTCTTGTCCACTAATGATATTTATCCCCTATTCAGCTCGCTTCTGACTTTGTACTCCTGTATCAGGTACTTTTCAAAGATGGAGTTTTTCAGTGGAAAAGACTGGAAAATCTAATAGTGCTTGCAAAGGAAAACGTCATAAGAATGAGCAATACTCCAGCTTTGCAACTTAGAAACACGTTAGTTTGTTACTACCTCCCTACTAGATGTTCTGTTCCATTGTTTTATTTTAGTGACAATTCCGATTCGCTATACTAACATAGATCTGGCGAACAGCTACTTCCTCCGTCTCATTCATTTGTTTACCATTTTTATTCTTTGTGAGAGATATTTTAATCAAACGTAAATATATGATTAGGAAAGTTAGGATAAAAGAGTATTAGGATAAGGTCATTTTGGGCTTAGGTCTGTTTTGAGTATTTTATTAGTGCGTTTTTTGGTTCTAATTATTTGAACAGTGGTTACAAGTCGGGTCAATCATGTTAAAGTTCAGTCATTTCGAGTTGTGGCTTGAAGGTTTTTGCTACGAGTTATACTTTTTTTAAGTTGTCTTGCTTCAATTCAGATCAGGTCTTTTTTTCCAAAGCAGGCCAATGTTGGGTCCAACAAAGTCAGAACAGTGGTGGGTTCGGTCCTTTTAGGATTTCTGTGCCATTCCGGTCATTCATTTTAGGTGTGATTTGGGTCTCGTATCGAGTCTGTTCTGTTAGGTCTAATATTTTGTAACTTTTCCTGTTGATTTCAAGGAATGGACAACTAGCACGGAAACTAGACCTGACAGATACCATCAAGGACGGAACAAAGATGATCCTGGTTGATGAAGGAATTCGTAGACAACTACTACTTGCTTTAACGGAAGACTCTAAACTTCACGTACAAGAGGTTTGCCACGCTTGAAATCCTCTATGTTCAACTTTATGAGAATTCTGAAATTGAATCGCTTACTCGTTCTTCTGCTGTTATGTAGCTTGTTGATGTTTACCGGTTGGTTGAGGATCAAATAGATATTCCCACGGTTGCCGTGCAGATGGTTCGCGGTAAGATCTGCTAAATTTTAGGACTTGTAAGAATCCTCAGATTAACGGCTTAAGTATTTGTTTTGATGTGTTATTTAACTTGCAGATATTCCAACAATGGCTCGCGATATTATACTTTCGTGGAGCAATTCAGTCTTGTCTGACTGACTGCACAATACTTCTTGGCCTTGAGAATCGGCTTCGTCGAGTAGATTATGTAATTCGGGGCCCATCCGGTGGGCTGCCCAATTTTGTAGAGCAGGGAAGCTTTACATAAGACTCCACAACATTGTGTAGCATACTGTAATATAGGCTATTGAAACCACAGTTTTTGCTTGTATATATAGATATGGCGAAGTGCTTATTGTATAATCTGGAAATAAAATGAGAGTTGTAAATTTCATAATGTCAATACACAAATTATGAATTTGTAAAACTGTAAAGACGATGAGGCTTGTCTGCAGAAATCAAAGGAATGGAAGCTTGGTAAATTTTGGTGGCCTTGGGAATTTGTACTGTTATGACTCCAGTAAATGTCAAGGCAAAAAGTCAATATCTCATTGTTTTGTTTTTGTGCTACGTGGCGTAAGTGGGACAAATATGTGGGATAGACAATTCGAATAAAATTTTGAAAGGGGTAAACGAGTAGTATACTATATACTTCGTAGCATAAATTCTATAATTTCGAACTTATGAACTAAATCCTAGACCTTCCCTAGCTCTGCCACTGACTAAAAACCAAAGCCATAAATGAAAAATAGAAAATGTAGAGTTGTTTGTTTGATATTTATTCATTTGTAGGTGAAGCAATAGCTCACGCAAACTTGATTATTTACTTTTATGTGCTCCCTCGATTTTTTTAAAAATGCCTTATTTATGTTTTTTGTACAAGGATTAATGTTGTGAGAGGAGTTAGAGGAGTGGTGGGATTCACCAATATAATAAAGTGCGTTTAGTAATAAAATCATATCCAAGATGAAAATGAGGCAATTCTAATAAATAAGCAAATTTGGCTAATTCCAAAGAATCAAAGAATCAAACTAACAAATTTGCCTAATTCTCGTGAATTGAATGTCAATCTTTATTCTATATGAATTAAATTTAATAGAAGTTTGTATTCAAAGGATCAATAAAAAAGCCTCTTTTACTTTATAACCTTGTGTAGTTGTAATACCTCTGATATTACTCGGTTGAGTTAGGTGTGCACTCGGTCGGGTATTTGCTCTACTCGGTCGAGTGGCTCTGTTTAGGAAGTCCCTGGTTGGGTCGACTTGGTCTAGTACTTTGGGTACTCGGTCGAGTGGGTGTCACTCGGTCGAGTGGGTGTCACTCGATCGAGTGGGCTGTTACTCGATCCAGTAATTGTCGAAATCGTTGGGTTATTATTTTATTCTCCGCGTGATATCTAGTTAATATAAAATTGTTTTCTCTCCCTTGTTTCCTCATAATTCTTCATTAGTAATATAAACTCTCATAAAAACTTTATTATATCTCTAATTAATCCCTAATTGCTCTCTAATTACTCCTCAATCCGTGCTTGGATTTATGGTGGATTTCAATATTCTAGGTATTTCTAATATCTTTTCCACTCTTTGTAAGTAATCTTCATCCTTAATCTTGTGATTTCATCTTATCATCTTTTAAGTTCGGTTTAAGAGTAATTAGTATGTAATTTGTGATTAGTTGGTTATTAAGATGAGATTAATATTATTAGATGGTTTTATATTGTCTAGAATAGATTATTTTGATTATCTTAAGTTAGATTATTGTTGATAATGTAGAATTTGGGAAAAATGATTATAGATGATGAAATTGTTGTTGAGACTTAGAAATTGGGGGAAATAGCTGTAGATTGTAGTTTATTGTTTATTAGTATGAGATTTGAGATTTTGTGACCTAGATTATGATTATTGACCTTGATAATGTTAGAATTAGGGGAAATAGTTGTAGATAATGGTAATCATAGGACTTGGTAGTAATTAGTAATAATTGTTATTATTATGATATTGTAGGTGGCGACTTTGTAGAGGAGGACTTCTAGCCTTACTTCGTGTGAATTGCGTGTGAAATTGATTTGCTAAAATATAGGTATTAATCCTACTCGGTTTATCTGTATATGATTGATTCCATAGACTATGTGAGTTGCTTCTCATGGTTCTCGCCATGGATGCGGCAGTGCACGTGGTTATGACCTAGGTCTTGGGGTGACCTGCTGCGGTAGGGCCCATTGTGTCTACGGTGTGCCCTGGACACAGCGGTGTGCTTGTATTATACCACCGTGATTGGTTGTACGGTGTGCTCCTTGATGGCACCAAGGTGCGATACTTGATGACACCGGATATGTGTGATGATGATATGGTGATTTCATATGGTTGATTATGTACATGTAAACTGACCGTCGTTGTTGTTTAATCTACCGTGATTCATACGATATTTACGACGTATGGCGAGTAGGTCTTGAGTAGGTATGATAATGATATGGGATGATGATATGAGATGCTTGCTCGGGATTATGGCGGTCATTAGGGTTCTCACTTGCGTTGTCTTTAGATTTGTTATGGTACATCCTACCCTCAAGGGGCGTAACACCTTCCCATACTTGGAAGCCCTTGCTTAATTGCTTGCCTACTCAAACCTCGACCCCTTTGTTCAACCAGCTAAGCTTGTAAGGACATGGTGTGATACACGGATTGGTGATCCTTGCCGAACTGTGGTACACAGGGAACCACGAAGGGGCGCACTTGGATGGACAAGAGTAGAAATACGCATTTGTGGAGTCGCCACCAATTTTTATGGAAAATTGAAACCGTTCGAATACTTTATGCCATGTCAAGACACAAAGTAATGACATGAACACTAAGAGCTCGTTACCCTTAGCATTCTATGTCTAGAATGACTCTTGTGGATGCCAATGAACACGGATGCTCACAGAGATCTGCAGTAAGGGGTGAGGGTACGTATTAGGAAACTCTTTAATCGAACACCTAATCCCGCCCGCCTCGATGACGGCCTCTACTAATGATTAAGGAAATCGTTCGTATTTGATATGTTACCGACTATATGCATGCAATGCAACATTCGACATTTTAATCCTAACATGTGAATTAGACTATGTCGGTGAACATGTAATTAGCACTCAATTATGTCGAAATTGGGATTTAGAATGAATTATATACGAAAGAAAAGTAAAAACATACAATTACAATGACTAAATGAGATTACAACGGATTACAGGATATATGTCAGAAATATACTCAAAACGAAGATTTGAAGAAAAGGAAAAGGCTTGAAAACTAAAAGTCAGATTATGAGCAATAATACGATTAATATTTAATTAATTACGTAATTAAAGCTACGTCAAGGGGAAAACAGAAGTTCAAGGACATAATTCAACCCAGAACAGGCGCAGCAACAGCTGCGTCCTCTGGAAGAGGCGCATCACTTGTTGTGTCTGTTCTTGAATTGAATTTTGACTGTGAAGTCAGAATCGCGAGCAGTTAGTGTTGTTTTTATATTTACGATGGATTATTTACCTATGACTGTGGTACATAGCGGGACCACGGATCGGAACAAGCGTAGAAATACGCGTTTGTGGAGTCGCCACCAATTTTATGGGAAATTGGAACCGTTTGAATACTTTATGCCATGTCAAGACACAAAGTAATGACATGAACACTAAGAACTCGTTACCCTTAGCATTTTTTACTCTCGTGGATGCCAATGAACACGGATGTTCATAAAGATCTGGAGTAAGGGGTGAGGGTACGTATTAGGAAGCTCTTTAATCGAACACCTAATCCCGCCCGCCTTGATAGCGGCCTCTACTAATGATTAAGGAAATCGTTCGTATTTGATATGTTATCGATTGTATGCATGCAATGCAACATCCAACATTTTGATCCTAACATGTGAATTAGACCATGTCGGTGAACATGTAATTAGCACTCAATTATGTCGAAATTGGAATTTAGGATTGATTACATATGAGGAAGAAACATTCATACAATACAATGATAAATAAGATTACAATGGATTACGTGATCTATGTCGAAAATATATCCAAAACAAAGGTTTGAAGAAAAAGAAAAGAAAATAATTTGACGGATTAGCAGTGATATCAGAGTTAATAGCTGAAAACATATAACTAAAGCTACGTCGAAACGATAATGCAAGTTCAGAGACATACCAGCCCAGAACAGGCGCAGCAACAGGTGCGTCCTCTGGAAGAGGCGCAACACCTGTTGCTTCTGTTCTTGAGTTAGGTTATGGTTGTGAAGCCAAAATCGCAATCAGTTAATATTCGTTGGCATATTTACGATTTATTGTCGATCCAAAACTCGAGTGAAAGTGGTTTAATTAATTAAATTAAAAGACTAAAACCCACTAATATTGACTATTAGGGATCTAAGTCAAGGATTAAAACATTTAAATATGAAAAACTATGTTTAAAAGACGACTTATACACGAAGAAAAGACTAAAAAAAAAAGAAGTTTTGAAAAACATTTAACATACTTCCGACATGAATCTTACATAATGGATAAAATAAATAACAAATAAAAGATGGGATTAACACCCTCGGACTTACATGTTTGACGAATACGAGATTAACTAAGTTCACGTTTTAGCGATAGCTCGACTCGAGTATGTAAAGAAAGTGCCCTCGTGAGAGGATTGGTTAAATCGATTGATTAAGTTGATTGATTGTGTAGTTGGTCAAATTGGTCGGTCATGCAATAATGTGATGGGTACCCAGAAGGATTTGAACTTACGTGGTAGATTGATCAAGCACGTAGATGTCGATAGCTTAGAGCAAGGTCTAGAATGCAAAGAGAGAAGAGAAGGGGCGAAACACTCGCGTGCCTTAAAAGTGAGAACGGAGCTCTCCTTTTATAGTAGAAAATACGAAGAGTTCAAGAATAACTCAAACTTTGGAAAGAACAGACTGGGGAAGGAGCGCAGCAGGAACTGCGATCCTTCGAAGAGGCGCAGCACCTGCTGCGTCATTTCCCCAAAGGTTTTCTTCTGTAGAAGGAAAATTCCCACGTTTCTATTACGAAATTGTGGGTGATCTATAATTCCCTTTTAAATGAAAATACGAGATAATTTTATTAAAAAGATAGAATTTGAAATATATAATAAAATAGTCAGAATATTCTAGAGCGTTCCGGCTCGGAGTTTTAAAACGGTTTATAGAAAATGATGCGGTTTTCGACCCGGACTCCAAATGAACTCTAATGACTGTCCAAACGACCGTACTGGCGCGTAGATGACGACCAAGGGGTAGACACAAATGTTTGAGCTATCACTTGACGATAAACTTACGAATTGTCATAAATCGTTTCGCGTACCAAACATGCGACCCAATCATCACTGGGTGGTTGACGGAAGGTGTAGAACAGAGGTATCTACAATGACTCGAATAGAAGTGGTTTAACATATTAATTACTACAATCTGTATCAACAACGAATCCAAAGATTTGATATGAACGAACCGAACCTCTAAAACCCAAATTTTATTCAAAGACGAAAACCCGCTAATATTGAATTATTAGGGATCTAAGCAAGAACAAAACAGTTTATAAAAGATTAAATACGATTTATGTACGAAGAAAAAAGAAAATAAGAAAATGAAAACAAAGACGTAGAAACCAGAGGAAGAAGGAGAAGAGCAAGCAGCCTCTGGAAGAGGCGCATATGCTTTTGCGTTTCTTCTCTACGTCTGATCACTACTGAAAAGGTTTTATGAAAAGGGTTTTGATTCGAAATTGATTTTGAATCTATTTCTGACGTGAATCTTACATTAATAAATAAATAAATAATACAAAATAAAAAGACGGGATTTACACCCTCAGACTTACATGTTGACAAAACGAGATTAACTAAGTTGACGTTTTAGCAATAGCTCGACTCGAATGTATGCAGAAAGTTCCCTTGTTAAAGGACTAAACTTGATTGATTAAGTGATTGATTGATTGATGTAGTGGTCAAATTGGTCGGTCAATGCAATAACGTGATGGGTACCCAGAAGGATCTGAGCTTACGTGGTCGATTGATCAAGCACGTAGATGTCGATAGCTTAGAGAAAGGTCTATAATGCAAAGAGAGAAGAGAAGGGGCGTAACACTCGCGTGCTTTAAAAGCGAGAACGAAGCTCTCCTTTTATAGCCGAAAATACGAAGAGTTTGGGATTAACATAAACTTATCTGAAAACGGAGAAAACAAGGTGGAGAAGAGGCGCAGCAGGAACTGCGATCCTTCGAAGAGGCGCAACACCTGCTGCGTCATTTCCCCAGAGGTTTCCTTCTGCGGAAGGAAGATTCCCACGTTTCTATTACGCAATTGTGGTTGATCTACACTTCCATTTAAAAAAGATACGAGATAATATTTTATTAAAAAGGATAGAATTTAAAATATTAATAAAATATCCAGAATATTCCGCGCGTTCCGACTCGGAGTTTTAAAATGGTTTCTAGAAAATGAAGCGGTTTTCGACCCGGACTCCAAATGAACTCTAATGAGTGTCAAAACGACCGTACCAGTGCGTAGATGACAACCAAGGGGTAGACATAAGTGTTTGAGCTATCACTTGACGTTAAACTTACGAACTGTCATAAATAGTTCTGCGTACCAAACATGCGGCCCAATCATCACTGGGTGGTTGGCGGAAGGTGCAGAAACGAGGTATCTACACATGGGTAATCTTCAGGTGATAGGGTTAGCTTATCAACAAGAGTCTTAGAGGCCACATTGGTACAACTCCCCACCATTTATGATCAGATTACATACCATCCCCTTAATGGTGCATGTAATTCTAAAGATTTGTTTCCTTTGGTCCTTCTTTAAAGGTTGGGGTTGGGGTTGAGTATGCATAACCCTCCAAGTAACCAAGCTCAGACCTGATTTACGCTCAACCAACTCCTCGCTAGTCTCAACCTCGGGCTCCTCCATTTCATCATCACAAACAAGAATCCCATCATTACCCCAATGATCCATCTTCATAGTACTTAAGGCTTTTTTGGAAGGACACTCTTTGGTAAACTGACCATAGACTTGGAACTTAAAACCTTACTCAAAGGGGTTGTCTTTCTCTATTCTACCTCAGGGGCCTTTCCTTTATGGTAAACAACAATAGTCTTAGTAGGGATAAGTAGCTCTTTTATTCTAACCCCAATAAAGGGTTTGAAGTAGGCAGGGTTCGCTTGGGGTTTAGGTGTACTTGTCTTCCCCTTTCCTAGTTTCTCAACCCTTACAGCTAAGTTCACTGCCTCCTCAAGTGAATAGATTTGTTGCATCTTTACTCTACTAGACATCCTCTCATCAAGGTCCTCTAAGAACCTAGCAATCTTTTGTTCCGGTTTCTCATTGATTTCACATTGCAAAGTAAGTTGCTCAAAGTCTCTTAGGTAAGACTCAACATGCCTTTGGTCTTGTTTCAAGTGAGTAAGTTTGATAAACATGTCTTGTGTATGTGTAATCCCTACACACTAAATTATCCTTAATTTTATTTTAACTTAGTACATGACCTTATCGGTTCTTTACCTTCCATAAGCTTCTGGATTTTCGTGTTCTCATACCATAAGAAAGCATAACCCTCTACCTCCTCCACCAGATGGTGGTGGTGGTGCTCCTCTGCCACATCCCCTTCCTCTTCCTCCACCAAGGCCATGATGATTGTTCATTAGCTCGTTTAATGCTCATGTCATGGTGTTGACAATTCCTGCTAGAGTTTCTATTATGGCTTCAATACCAGCTATTCTCTCTTCACAGTTTACCGTATTTTTGTTATAGGTTAGGTAAGATGAACTCGCTAAACCAAAGCTCTGATAACCAATTGAAGTAAAACTATTCAGAAAACAAGTGAAAAGAGTATCTTTTGGCTTTGATTAAGACTTATAAAACTGCTTCTACAAAGGACAAAAACTAGAGCAAACACAACAACAAGTGCATTTAGGTTTGACAAGGTAACCGAGATAGTTCCCTTATCAAAGTACACAAAAGTTGATATAGGGTTTGTTAGGCTAATCCATCACACATCAAAGATTAGCAACACCAATTCAAGCCTAAGCACAGAAGCAAAACTCAAGCAAAGCACAAAGTTGATGTAGATACAATGTTTCAGTTTATCATTCAAATTAATCTGGTTAGTCTAGGTTACATTGCAAGCCTTATATAGGCCTAAGGAAATACTTCTTGGACGTTCAAATCTCATCCAATGGCTTACAAATACAAAGTACAACTCTCAACTACCATACAACAAGAGTACAACGGAAACTGACTAAGAAACAAAACTAGAGAAGCATAAATCATAAAGTAGGCTGATCCAGATTGTCTTGTTGTGCAAGGTCAATTAAGATGTAGATAAACCTTGGAAAATGGACTTAGTAGCATATTTACTACAAGTAAAATATGTTAGGAAGCCTTTCAAATCTTGCATTGATTTTCTTTAGCTAATTATAGTAAGAACTCGGCCTTGGCACATGATCGCACATAATTGATCCTTCTCCGACACCTTGAGTTTTTCTGGACTAAATTGGCTTTTGCATTGATAATTAGCAAAAATGACCTAGACATATCTCCTCCTAAGGCCCTTAATTATAGGATTAAGGTCGCGGAACCACAAAATTCTCATCCTTGGGTGCCTTGGACCTTGTGTTACTTGCTGGACTCTCCCCGGGTTCCTTTGAGCTAGCCATTGCCTTCGTTAAGATAGGACTTGTGTCGGTCAAGCTAGCCTTGCTTTGGACCATGTCTTGGATGAGATACTCATGGTCTTAACTGTTGGTGCAAATTATGACTAATCAGTTAAGGGAGAGAAAAAAAGAGAATAAAAAAAATCACCTTATTTTTTTGTTATGTTGAACCTCAAAGTCGACTTTTTTTTACGGAAAGAACGTTAGTTGGTACTTGATAACAACCGACATGCAAATTTTATGTACTTTGGGCAAAAAATAGTGCTAGGTATGTAACACCCCGGCCCAAACCCTGTCGGGAGCGGTCACTCGCAGCGCAATAGCTTGTCAGGCTGTGTACATGGCCCAGAAATCAACACATGTCATTTACATGATATCACCCATCCTAAGAATACTCTCAACTAAGCACGCTTAACTGTGAAGTTCTTTTGCATGAATAACCAGAAAAGAAAGTGCACTTTATTGATATGAGTAGTGCTTTCAATCTCTTTAAGTACTAGTTATTTAAGCCTATCAATGGATCTTTTCAGAACATCTCATGCATGAAGTATTACAAGGTACCTTCATGCAAAGTGAGCTAAATATAAGATATCGTACGACAAAACCCTTACAAAAGGCAAATTCTCATTTAAGATGACCATATTCGTTTTAAGTTTAAAACAAGTCAAATATGCCTATGTGGGAAGAATAAGACAAAAACACAATGAATAAAAAGAAGCAAAAAATTTCTCATAGTTATCTTATTAGAATGATATTTAATCCGTCTTAAACTTTAAATAATAAGGAAGACTATTTAAAAAAAACAATTATTTTTTCCCATCGGACCATAAAACGGTCGTAGATAATAACAATCGCACATTACACGGAGTACTCCATTTTCACAAATTTTCATTTTAGACGGGGAGACTGTCTGAAAGTTTCAGACGGGTCAAACCTCTCAAAAAACTTGATCCGACTAAAGCTTTTAGACATGTAAGCCCGTCTGAAACAAGACATGGTGCCTCCATTTTATCCCTTACTCACTGAACACGTAAAGAAGAGAAGAATTATACGGGGTAGTCACCTCCTAATTTCTCAATTTCCTAAAATTACGCAGTAATGACGCAAAATACTAAAAATAGGTTGTTCTATAGCAGCTTGTATTTGGAGGGAACACAGTCACACAACTAATAAACCTTCCAAATCCCCAGTTACTTAACCGCACTTTCAATTAGGGTTCATGTCTCTTTAATTTACTCTCTTCCTAATTACACAATTAAATTACATACAATGCGGAAAGTTTGAATCTTTTTTCCCCTTTCAATTCAATTTTTGGTATGTTTGCAATTCGACTTTACTTTATCTTTAATCTATTCCTAATTTGGGTTTTTTTAATTGCAGTCATTGATTGAACTGTGATGGAAAGTATGTGATATATTTATATATGTGTGAAAATTTATCGTCGGCTAAATCAAGTTTTTTACTGCAGGTTAAATTTGGAACATGGTTGATGTTTATACTCCGTAAATTTTTTACTGCTGAATTGGATAATTAGAGTTTCTTTTAGGTTAATTTGTATTGTAGGTACGTCTCAACTCGTTGATTAATTAATATTTTGTAATTAGATTACATAATGGTATTACAGTTTTGGGGGGTGGGGGTTTAGCTTTGTTAGTGATATGTTATTGCATTGCTGATAAAGTGGATTGATTGAATCGTGTTAGGTTTAGGAACTAGAATAATGTCGCGTAAAGCTAATTACGGGTATGATTATGATGATGATTATGAGGACTTTGATGAGTATGAAGATTATGAGTATGATGATGATCATGACTCCGCGGAGCAAGGTTAGTATTGTTGCATAACATGTAAACTCGTGTTTTTCTTGCACTGTAAGATAGGCGTCTACAAGTGTTGTTATCCTTTGTTGGTGTAGTGATTGCGATGATATGAAAAGTAAGGGTTAGACACACTTCTGTTGCCAACAATAGGTCTCTTTAATGGCATCTTTGATGATCTCTGTAAAGATGGACAATTGACTAGGACGGAGATAGTATACAATGTAATAACTTATTATGATTGCTTTTTTAGACTATGAAGATAACACAGCTTATTTTTGACATGTCATGTACTCGACTGAGTATGCGTTATTTCTTTTGTTTCCCTGCATTATCTAATTTTCACGCAGTTCTCATACTATGGCATTCCCTTGATAAACTTAGCTTTGATTATTTTAGACTCTTAGGAGTGGAGCGGCATTCATAAGGACAACCTTTTATTTTACTTTAGAAAGATAATGTCGTTATAATTTATTTAGGTCTTTATTGCATAATGATTTTGTCATTTTTTACTGTTCAGTTGGTTATGGAAACCATGAGAACTCTTAAAGAGATTTGGTGGCTGTATGCAACTGTGTTTTTATTTTCCTTTTAAATTTTTCTCCAAAGGCTGCTCTAAAACACTTAATTCAGGGATTTATTTGGTGGAAGTAGAATATCGTACTCAAGCTTAAGAGGTCGCCATTTACCATCCTGATGACTTTGCTATGCAGGTGAAGCAGCTACAATAACTCAGGAAACGGTCAAGCCCGGAATATGGTCTTGTTTCATTTGCACATACGATAACCATGAGAGTCTGACATATTGTGAAATATGTGGTGTTCTTCGCATTCCTCCTTCCAATAATGGCAGTAATATAGATAAGAAATCAGGTAACACCTGTTGTATAATGAGTTTCCTATTCAATTTGTTCGTTATGTATGGATTAGTCTTAGTCTCACTAAGATATTGCAGATACTGGCTTGATTTAATTCAGACAGAATAAAACTACCAATCTATTGTTGCTGGAATTGGGGGTTGTGGCTTTGTGAAAATCGTTCACACAATTTGTTGTACACTTTCTGAATGTCGATGCATGGCATTTAATTGTTTTTCTTCTCTGTGCATGGCAAGTTTATTGTTCATTCTACTCGACAATAATTTGAGTGTAATTAATTGTGATATACTGGTATAAGTTGCCTATTCGAAGGTCTAATGTAGGTAAATAGGAGTCTCTGTGTTTATCATATTTGCTTTATTCTCGAGTGGAAGGAAATACTGGCCTTTGGCTCTCTATTGGATTGGGTTACGATCTAGCTTATCTTAACAGTTGACACTCTAGTGTCCAAGTTATGTGGTGTGCATCTAAGTTTAATAAGGTGATCTCTTTTTTCAATATATGTCAGACTCACAACCCAGTTGCCTTCTAGCTCTTTATAGTGAGAAAGCGGCTTTCATGGTCTCGTTGATTTGATGAATCAAGAATCTAAATCTAGGGGAGGTCTTATTCTTTGTCTGTAGATTGTCGACTAGGAAAAAATTACAAAGTCAGCGTATAGATAGATCTCTTTGCTGCAGTTAATGATGGTATGAGCAGACGATTATGGAATATGAGAATATCCCAACTGGCCATGTTTCTCTTTGCATCATTGACCAGTTGAACAACCAAAATGGCGGAAATTTTTTTTCTCTCACTTGAGGCGGCAATGGATGAAGCACTCAGCGACATTTTCATATGCTCTCTTGTGGTCTGGGTGCTCTCTAGATTAATGAGACCTATATAGGATATCTATTTAACATTTCTCCCTGACACAGCTTTCCTTCGTCTTCTATAACCCTTTGACTATCTATTGTTTTTTAGCTAACTTTTTATTTTTAATTCAATCATTCAGGGGGGACAGGTGCTCCAGCAGGCTTCACTGAAAAGAATGCTGCCACAACAGCACAGTCTAGTGCAAGAGAGACAGATGGTACTATTGCATCTAAAGGAGGAAGTATTCCTGTAGAAGAGAACAGTTTCACTTCAACTTCAGATGTCTTTAGGAACATTGATGTGGTTGAATGTTCACCAAACTCCAGAAGATCTGATAGCTTCTCAACAAGGAAGTCAAATTTCAAGGATAACGTGGGTGAGACTGTTGCGTCTAAAGGAAGAACTAGGCCGTTGGAAGAAAAAAGTTCCACCTCAACTTCAGATATCCTAAGGAACATTGATGTGGTTGAAGGTTTGCCAAGCTCTGGAAGATCTGACATCTATTCTACAAAGAAGTCAAGTTTCAAGGATAATATGGGTGAAAGTACCTCTTTTTCCAATGGAGGAAAGCTTGAAAGTGTTTCCAATGGCTTGGAGAATATGTCTTTGAACAGAAAGCCTGAATCCTCTACTTCTATGCGTCCTAAAAAGTCCCTTGCACAGTACAAACCTGAGAATTGGATGCTACCAGTGAAAGAAAGTAACCTTAAAACTCAACTAAATCTTGCTATTGTATGTCATCTTCCTTGAAACACTTTTAGTCGTGCTACTTTTCAGTGAAAAACAACTTAACCCTACTGCCTCAACCCTAGCTGCCGTTGGTGGCAAGTTAAGGGGTGGTAGGCTGGTAGCATTTACACAGTCTTTCCCTGTGTTAATTACACAGAGAGGCTGTTTCACAATGACTCCCAATAAAGATTGTGTTGAGAATTGAATGGAATTGTTGTTATTTCACAATAGAAAGCTATGCAACCAGTTTAGTGAGCCATTTTTTCTTTCTTTTTATGTCACCATAATTTTGAATAATATAATGGTGAGCTTTTTTGTTACTGTTTAGTGAATGTATAGATAAAATGTCTTTGCTGGTGCCACAGGTTGGCCATGTTGATTCTGGGAAGTCAACATTGTCAGGAAGACTACTACACCTCTTGGGCCAAATATCTCAGAAGCAAATGCACAAGTTTGAGAAAGAAGCGAAACAGCAGGTAAGTCACATCTATAAGGCCCATAATTCAGTTTCTCCAAACTCTTTTGTTGTTGTCTTTCATACGTTATGTTTCTGTTTATTAGGGAAAGGGCTCATTTGCTTATGCTTGGGCTCTGGATGAGAGTGCTGAAGAAAGAGAACGGGGGATAACCATGACAGTTGCTGTTGCTTATTTTGACACTAAAAATTACCACGTGGTTGTGCTGGACTCCCCGGGTCATAAAGATTTTGTCCCTAATATGATTTCTGGTGCAACCCAAGCAGACGCCGCGGTTCTTGTTATAGATGCCTCAGTTGGTGCATACGAAACCGGTATGGATAGTGCTGGGGGACAATCACGAGAGCATGCACAGCTTATTCGAAATTTTGGTGTTGATCATATCATAGTTGCCATTAATAAAATGGACGCGGTTGCATACTCGGAAGAACGATTTGACCTTATTAAGCAACAAGTTGGATCTTTTCTTCGTCGTTGTGGTTTTAAAGAATCATGTGTCTCATGGATTCCTGTGAGTGCTATGCAAAATCAAAATTTGGTTGCTCCTGCTTCTGATGTACATCTAAATTCCTGGTGAGCAGACTTATATTTGTATGTTATTTTCATTATATTAATTAGCTTTCTGCGTTTACTGATATTTTGTGCATTATCTAGCCAAAACAAAGTATTATGTGTGTTATAATTCTTTTTGTTCTTCAAACACGTAATTTCTAACTTACCACAACCTTACACTAACATGGAACTATCACTTCAGTTTGTCAATTTTTGCTATATGATTGCGACAATTAATATTCTATGCCTTGTAAAACATTCAACTGTTTAAGCACTTAATATAAATGTACCCGCCATCTGGGTTCAGGGTCTTATGCTTGGTAAACAAACATATACCTGAACAAAAGGGGACTCTTAAGAAGTGATAGTGTTGGCAGCAATTGAAGGCTCTTTGTTATTTGAGGGTGTATGAAATCCCCCAGACATTTGTCCTTGTGACTTAAGCTCTTCTTTCTTATTCTTCATAACCTGTTCTTTATGTAAGCACTTAAATTATACCAAAAAACACTTCAATCTGAAAAGTCATGTGGAAGATTGGAACAGGCCCTTAGATCAGCAGGGTCATATGGTTATTGGTCCTTATAATGAAGTCCATGTAAGTGTGTGCGAGACAAGCGTAATTTGGGCACTTCCAGACATGAAACTAATAATTCCTATTTCATTGCCAGTTTTACTTGTCTGCTACATGTTCCTAAAGACATATTAGTGGCTTGATTTAAACAAAACAATTGAGTGACTAGGTGAAATTCGACTGTTATAAATTTGACAAGTCCAATGGGATACCTAAGGAGATGATGTTCATGTTTGGCAGTACATGATCGCTGCTGCATGAAGTGTTTTGTGCGTGTTTGGGTCTCGTTGTTTTACAGTTTGAGTTTTTTTGGCATAACTGAACAATCTCATAAAGATACCAGAGATGTCCACAGACACTCATGGAGTGAATTGAGGTGACTATATGGTCTTAAAGTCTTATTGTCGTGGACTAACTGATTATTTTTTTAATGAAATCCTGGACTAACTGCTTTTTTATGGAACCCTGGGCTGACTGATTGTGTTGATATTCAGGTACAAGGGACCTCATCTATTGGATGCTATTGATCATCTGCAGCCTCCTAGGAGAGATTACGAAAAGCCTGTGCTCATGCCTATTTGTGATGTTGTCAAGACACATGCCATGGGTCAGGTTTCAGTTTGTGGTAAATTGGAAGCTGGGGCCCTTCGAAGTGGATTGAAGGTATGTGTCTCTGCATGTGATTTAAGTACCTTAGTGGAGTACTCAATCTTGATAGTCTCTCATAGGATATTAGATAATTATTTGAGCTTGAGATTGTATTGTGTGGACTGTGGAGGACCGACTAAAGTTGGGCAACAAAATTTGAAGTTTGGAGCATTTCATCTTCAGCTATGTGGTATATGCCAGATACCTGTTGAGTGCAGTGCAGTTTCTTTTGTAGACATTTGCTTCTAAAATAATTTCTTGTTGCATTGATGCTTTTTCACTGTACTCCATTTATCATATACTGACAACTTGGAGGCATAGTGACTATTGCCAATATATACAACAATATTACCCTACTGCCTCAATGACTTCCGCAAATTGCGGGGTAAGTGGGGGATGCACAGGTGAAATTGAGTCGATTGTAGCTCGAGCTGGGATAGGTTCAAGACTGACTCACAAATTTGAGGCTCAATCTTGAGCTTATGTGAAGTTCGTTGAGCAAAAAAAAAAGAATCTGTGTTCTTTTTCTTTCTCTAATTCATTAAAATAATACTCCCTCCAATCCAATCCAAACTACCCATTCGACTTTTTGCGGTCTACGAGACGACACTTTGACCGCGTTTTTATTCATTTATATATCATTTTTTTGGGTCGAAATTGTAATTTCCCGAAACCTATTCTTATAACAAACGTAAAAATATAAATTTTATATATAAATTTCGAAGATTTGACCTAAACCTATTCTTATAACAAACGTAAAAATATAAATTTTATATATAAATTTCGAAGATTTGACCTAATATAATCGATGTCAATATTTTACAAGTTTGACTTTAAAAAGTGAGTGGGTAGTTTGGATTGGATTGGAGGGAGTAATATACATAATTTAAAATAAGATAACATTGTATTAACAATAAATTAAAAAATAAAAATAAGCCTAGATGAGCTTTCTTCTTTGCCGTAGTGAGTTTGAATCGATTTGAAGCTTGGCTCAAGCTCGAGCTCGAGTTCGGTCATGAACTTGAGCTGAGCTTTGACCGAGGCGATTTTGAGGGATTTTCGAACTTGCTCAGCTCACTTACATCTCTATCAATGAGCATGAATTTCTTTTCCCAGTTGGCATGGTCATACTTTGTACCTTTAGGCTCCCCAAGGGCTCTAGGGATCTTTTTATTTCTCTCTATGCGACTGTACTTTTAATGTATGTGACTTACGCATTTGGACTTGGCTTTAATATTGGTTTCTGTCTTGATCTCAAGTCAGTCATTTCCTCATAAATGCGGCCGATACATGCTCAAAATGCGGCCATAATAACCTTCAAAACCATAGTAACTGCATTTGATGGTTATGTTCTGAACTAACGGTATCTCTACTTGCTTATGAATATTATGATCACAATACAGGTTTTAGTTATGCCCTTGGGAGATGTAGCAACAGTACGCTCCATTGAATGCAACTCCCGGCCTTGTACCATCGCAAGAGCAGGACAGAATGTTGCCGTTGTTCTACAAGGGATTGATCTTACTCATGTCAAAGCCGGAGGAGTTTTGTGCCATCCAGATTTTCCTGTTCGGGTTGCTTCGCACTTAGAGTTAAAAGTTCTTGTCTTGGATGTGAAAATTCCAATCTTGATTGGTTCCCAAGTGAGTGTTAGCCATAATTACCATAAATACAATAATTACAGTATATATCTGATATTAGATGTGTCGGTGCTAGTTTAGTTTTACGTTCTCCGTTTCGTATTGATAGTTTGTCATTTTGACTATCAATTGAACAAGATAAAGGTTTGTTATCGTTATATACGTGGCGAAAAATATGTTTTCAAGAGTGAACATTTATTGATTAAACTCATCTTAAACTGTGAGAGGGAATGGCTTACGATGTGCTGTTTTAAATGTTAGGTGGAATTTCATATTCACCATGCAAAGGAAGCTGCAAGAGTTGTTAAAATAGTGTCGTTGCTTGATCCCAAAACTGGGAAGGAGACTAAAAAGGCACCACGACACCTTCTAGCAAAGCAGAGTGCTATTATTGAGGTAAATGCTGAAATTTTATCCCTGGTTCTAACTGCTGCTTTCGAGATTGATTTTCTCGGAGTCCAAATTGGTTTTTGTTTTTATAATGATGTGTTGATGTCTATATTTTACAAAACAACATTTCTGGTTTATCTCAGGTAGCTTTGCAAGGGGATGTTTGTGTCGAGGATTTTTCAATCTATAAAGCTATTGGACGAGTTTTTCTACGTCAATCCGGAAGAACCATAGCTGTTGGTGTCGTGAACCAAGTATTGGAAGACCACAAGTAATGTGGTAGATCAATTAAAAGACTAATATGATATTTAAGCCGCCCTTTTTGAAGAACTTGAAGGGTACCGGGAGTCCATAACCGTATTTTAAGCTCAACAACTGAGGTAGGCCTCCGCAGCTGGTTTTGCGATCGGCGCTGAAACAAGAAACCAATATCTAATACCCTGGTTGTACTTGTACATTAGCACATAAATATATTTGATCAAGTTCACATATTACCGCGCACAACATTATATTTGACGAATGATGTTTTTTTTTTAAATAGCAGACTAATTCTAGCCAGAAATTAGCAACGCGCGACTCGTGTAGAAGTGTAATTTTGTTACTTTTTGTATGGACGGTCGCATGACCTACTTTTTGTTGTAATTCTATATATCAATCAATGATTTTTTATGGATAAATCCCCAGAGGGTAATTGACTAGCCAAGTTTTGAAGCACAATGATCTTTTGACAACGGCTACCCTACTAATAGTTCATTTTTTTACCAACCATTACCTAAGTATTTTTTTTTATAAAAAACTGCTACCTAAATGCGTGCTTCGTGAACTTTTTAGTACCAATAACCCCTGAACCTCCAAATATTACATTCTCGGACAGAGATACTCTCACTTTCACTCTAATACTATTCTTACAATCTCACCCAAACAAGAAATACAATTTACCTCACTTTAATTTTTTACAAAATCTATCACCTAGAATCCTAGTTACCCAAATTGAAATTGTTACTCTTCTTATCTGAAATTCATCTAAGTTATTATCGCTCAAAATCTATCAACGAAAACACTAATTCCTTCCCAAATTACGCTGTTGGATCCCTTTCATTAACTAAGAAATATATCATATGATGGAATGTTGTTTTGAATCGCATCGTCTGTACAATATAATGTATACCTTCAAAACTTTTGGATTTATTATTTCTAGGTTTATTTCTGGGAAAAGAATGTGGTGTGAGAAAGGAAAGGGGATGAAAAATGGAGGTTTATAGAGGGGAGAAGGGAAAATTGAATGGGCATGTATATAGTGAATAGTGGTATGTTGCCCCTTATTCTTACTCTCATTTTCCTTAAACTTGTTGTGTTTGCTCGAATATACAACCCATAATTATTGCCTTGTAATTTCTTTCATCACAAATTCTTATTTAAGACGGAGGTATCCGTCTCAAGCTTAAGACGGATACCATATTCTCTCACAAAATACCCATCAAGGGTGAGTGGAGAGCACATGGGGGGTGCCCACCTTGTCCCCTCTACCCATTTCCTCTCACAAAATACCCGTTGCAAGATTCGACCCGTCTTAAGCAAGACCTACTGTTCTTTCATATAAACACCTTTTCCATTAATGTGGAATTGACAAAAAAAAAAAAGAGAAACTGAAATTGGAAATAGATAAGGAAAGAATAGAAGAGTTAAAGGTTATGTTGAAGAAAGATTAATGGTGTGGAGTAATTGATTGAGAGATAAAATTATTAGAATTAAATCCTTAAAAAGCCATATACTAAATTAATTTGTATACCGGAGTGACCATATTATAGTCTTATAGCAGACACATTCACCTTTAGGATTCTCTCTACAGATGAGATGTATATGAGTTTAGGCTAAGTGTGCTGCAAGGGAGCATAACCCTGAATATATATAGAGAGGGGATACAAACCCTATTACTCTGTAACAACCGCCTTAGTCTAATACAAGCATCATGCATGATACACCTATCATGTATCAGTTAAAGCCTTGATGGGTATCTACACAATTAAGATATCTGGCCCATACTTAATTATAAGACGTAAATTATTATACCCGTATTATATTGTCTAGAAGGATCACTATATTGGGCTAACTTGAATGATAACAAACAATAGAATCGGTATAATAGTGTGTCCACATAAATAGTATTGGACTCAATATATTCTTACGATCTCCCACTTGGATCACATACAGTTTATGTGTGACACCTGAAAGTTGTATTCATTTTATAACCTTATGAGCTTAGTCATACCAACATATACAGAATCAAAGCGGCCTTTGCCATAGTTTGTCATTGCAGGACCCTGAATGTTCACATATGTCAATATAATTAACGACATGAATCTAGTATAGGTGCGTAGCATGGAAACAACATCCAAATGTGATCCAAAACATGTATATTTTCAACTGGCCCACCTTAAACTTTATCGAGGTCAACAACATAAATGTGTGACAAAGTACATAACTGAAAAATTTAAGCTCTATAAACTTTATTTGCATACAACCTTAAACCATACCCTAATAAATATTATCATTCAAGCAATGATATATATTACAAACTCCCACTGAAATTGAATATACGAAAGTGAAAGTTTTACTAGAGCAGTATGCTCTAGCAAAACTTTGGGCGGTATACCCTTCTTCTCACGCCAAGCGTGCAATTGTGATACCATCTTTAGAGAATGATGTCAAATGAGCACTTTCTGTCTTTTCTTGCTTAAGCCTATCTTCCTCTTGAACACATTGATAAATGAGCTCATTTAGAATGCATTTCACCTTCTGCAGCTGTAACTGACAGTAAAATGACTGAATTTCTTAGGAAAAGATATCAAAACCAAATGCACTAACAAGTCCTCAGACAAGTCTAACTTAAGTGCCTTTAACTTCGAAGCAATGTGAGACATTTCCATAATGTACTCCCTTATGTTCTCTACTCCTTTATACCTCATGGAAACTAGACTCGTTAAAAGAATACTAATCTCGACTTTTTCGTTTTTTTAGAAAACGCTTTTCTAGCTCAACAAGGAACCTTTTGGCATTATCCTCTTAGGACATAGTGCCCCTGAATGATTCTAGAATTGCATGTTTCATGATCATTAGACTCATGCGGTTTGAGCGTTCCCACTTCTCCATGTCTCTCTTAGCATCATTCTCTATGTCTCTCTTAGCATCAAAGGAACTAGAATCTGTAAGAGCATGGTTATCGTTTTATTATCGTTTTAAACCTAGTTAATTGATTACATGCCAGGATTAACTAACTACTCTCACGAATTAGGATTATTACCGACCGGGTTAAGATTAATATAGGCTACGATAATTGAAAAGAACTCGTTTAATGATAGTAATCGCATGTTAAATTGTAGATTTAAAGGGTATAATTGAATCGACCGATCTCGTGACCTTAGATAGCTTTATTACATGCTAATTGATTATTCCCCTATCCCCAAATAATAATCCTAGTGAACTTGAGACCATAGACCTTTAATATTATTGATTTCGCCTTTTAATTGTTATTATTTGCAATTAGTTTAGTCAAACCAAATCAAACCCCAATAAAAATTGTTACTTTAAGACGAACTTAGTTATTTGCAAACTAGATTACTACCGCCTCCTTGTGGATTCGATACCTTACTTATCACAGACTATTAATTAGTACTGAGTTAGGATTACTTTGATTTAGAGGACGTGACTTTACCCTTATCAAATTTACTTTGAATTCGATAGCCTAGACCTGTAATAGACAGACATAAACATGCATGTAGGTGAAGTTGGCGCCGTTTCAGGGGAGGCAACAATTTTCTACTTGTTTTTAATTTAGTTTATCTTTTACCGTTGTTATCCTTTTCTTTAGTGTTTGTTTATGCCCAGATCTCTCAGGTCCGAGCTCGTACCATTCGATCCCAAACCATAAAAGACCCTCCGTGCTAGACGAAACATTTGGAAGGAAATCCAACAAGCCGAAGACTTCAGTATGCTTGATTCTATCTACGCCGATTTTGTTGCAGAAAAACCATCCTTAGAAGAGGATATTTCTATTTCTGCCGTTACTTAAACCAATGCTACACTAGCCAGGCATTCCGAACCCGCCCTTATATCCCTTCCCAAAGGACTCCCTACTACAGATGCTGGTACCTTTGAGATTCGCCCGTCTTATATCAATATGGTGGAGCGAAGCATGTTTAGAGGGGGTTCTAATGAAGATCCTGCAAAACATATGGAGAAGTTCACTAACTATTGTTGCTCCATTTTCTTAAAAGTCGGAGTAACACGAGACCAAGTTAAGCAGGTGCTTTTCCCTTTTTCTCTACGGGATGGGGCAGCAGATTGGTTGTGTGAATTAGACATGGATGCACTTGGTATCACCGATTGGAATTCTCTAGCTCTTATCTTCTACTAGAGGTACTTCCCAATGCAGAAAACCAATGCCAGAAGAGGTCAAATTACAAGTTTATGTAACACCCCCATATACTAAAGAGCCTTACAAGACCTCCTTAGTACATCGAGATTCTACCATCTCGGTTACTCGAGGTAGTACATATCAAATAGACCATAAAAGATCAATACTTATTAGTCAATAGTTTAATCAAAGTTACATTATTCGAAAATATTGACGACATACCGCCATAAACAATAATCCAAACTAATCAAGGTAAAGTAAATGTCTATGACAACTATTGACTGCGGAAGCTATGATATATCAGCGACAATCCCATCAAGTCCTCCAACGCGAGGTCAACGAATTGCCTGCTGGTCACCCGCTTACCATTACCCAAAGAAGCACAACAGTTTTGGAAAACATTAAACATGGTTAGTAACAATATACATCGGTCAATGTACAAGACAATAAAAGTAACCATACAAGTAACAATAACTGGAGCTTCACTGCAACGGTCACCTCGGCAGCATCAGGCTACCACCTCTGACCTGCAAAACCACCTATTGATTCCAGACCGCAACACTGGACATCGATATCCCCTCTCATCGAAATGAGAGTTCCCAGAACATTAATTTGCACATCCCCCTCGTAGCGGGGGAGCTACGAGAGGCAAACTTGGGGTGTGGTCTGCGTGGCGGACCACCAAAATAGTAACCAAGTAACTTGTAGAACTCCGTATTTCTGAGTACTTGGCACTCGGCCGAGTGAATTGTGTACTCGGCCGAGTAGAGCTCATTCGGTCGAGTAGGTTGGTTTGTCGGTTTGAACAATGTTCTGTTCTTGGGTACTCGGCCGAGTATCGTAAGCACTCGACCGAGTAAGTCGTACTGGAACGAGTACATATTGTACTCAACTGAGTACACCGGTCTGCGGGAATTATTTGGACGGTTTGATTAGGGATTAATAAGGGGATTTAAGTTCATAATTACAGTTTACGTTCTTCACAAAAACCCTATTTCTCTCAAAAACTCTCTCTAACTTCTAAAAGACATTCCTAATCATTCCGTGCCGGAGTATATTTCTCATTGCCTTGTTGATTATTCGGTAAGTAATCCTCTTATGTACTTTGTATGATTAATTGTAAACCCTATTGAATTGGGGGGAAAAGGGAAGATGATTAGTATTAATTACATATCATTCTTATATGATTAGAGGGAGATTTTGTAGAAGAAGATTTATGAGTAATTGCTTGTCTTCTTGCGGTATTTCCTAATAAGGTAGGGTTTCCCTACTCAGTACAATTATTCTAATTGATGCGGTATTTGATTGATTGATGATGATGGTGATGGAGTTTGGGTTGTTACTATGGTTACTATGTTGGTAAACCGTCGGGAGACGGCTTCACACCCCGAGTTTGCCTCTCATAGTTCTCCCGCTACGAGGGGAATGTGCACATTAATGTTCCGGGTTCTCTCGCTGCGGGGAGAGGGGATTTCGACGCCTATGGCTGCGGACTAGGGTCAATTGGTGATTTTTGCAGGTTAGGGATGATAAACTGGTGCTGCTTAGGTAACAGATGCGGTGACCCTCTCGTTTCTGTTTCTCTATTGTTTGTCTTGTACATTGGTCGGTATGTATTATTACTAACCCCGTTAATGTTTTCCAAAACTGCTCTGATCCATTGAGGAATGGTGAGCATGTGATCAACATGTAGTCCGTAGAGTTGCGCTGGGATGAGGATGTGCTCACTATCGAGTCATAGCCTCCGCTGAGTCTATTAGAGTTTAGACTTTACTTTACTTTATCGCTGTGTTAGCATTTGGATTGTTGCTCTAGACGGTATGCCGTCTAGTTTGAAATTTTGTGATTTGAGTTTAAACTATTGGATTTAATAAAGTATTGTTTCTTTATTGTGAGTTTTGATATATACTACCTCGGGCAACCGAGATGGTAGCATCCCGAAGTACTAAGGAGGTCTTGTAAGGCTCTTTGGTATTTGGGGGTGTTACAAATTGGTATCAGAGCGAACGATTTTGGAACCTAAACCAATGAACCCAACAAATTAGGAGTGTCTAATAAAATGATCCCGAGTAGGAGTCATAGGGAGCTACTGCAAATATTTGGGAGACGTCCTAGAATCGCACTTTTGACTCTATTGCTCTTATTCGGTCATCATGGGAAGTGTCGGGACGTATATGTGTATTTGATGTGGTTACTAAGTTGATGGTTGAGGATATGTGAAATGGAGATGATATGGAATGAAAGTGGAGTAATGATTTGTGTCATGTATGTATAACATGAAATTGGTATGCATGGTCTGGTGTATGTGAACATATATGAGATGTGGTATGAAACATGGAAGTGATTAGTTGAATGAATTCATTATGCAATGAGAACATAATTCCTACTATTGAACATGTATGTATGTTATCATGTATGTATGTTATTTTATGATAATTGTTATACGCTGGTTGTATTATGCATGGCTCGACCGAGTATGGTTACTCGATCGAGTAAGGGTTACTCAACCGAGTACCCTTGCCACTCAATCGAGTGCTGGGGGCTGCTGTGAATATTAAGTTTGGAATAATGTGACTCGACCGAGCGCATGGTGACACTCAACCGAGTAGATTTAACTCGACCGAGTGCCATTATGGACTCGACCGACTAAAAGACCCTGTATATTTGGTGGTTTTACAGTTTTGGTCACTCGACTGAGTGTATGTTGACACTTGACTAAGTGTCGGGGACTCGACCGAGTGCCATTTTGGATTCGAGCGAGTGAATTTTCTGTATGTTTTACTTGGATTCTGTAGTTGTTGTACTCGACCGAGTACATATAGTACTCGATCGAGTGAGCTCGACTCGTCCAAGTAGCTTATTGCACTCGACCGATTGTGTTTGCGTTGGGAGCGTTTTCCGTTTTCAGCCGTAGGCTTGTGCTTACGTTTGCCATTCTTATTGAAGTTATCGTGCTTGCGACAAGAGCTAGATCGTCAACTGCAACCTCGAATTTCATTGTTGAGGAGGTCACTAGACTGGTCGAGCAGAATAAGGCGCTTACGGAGGCCCTTAAGAGCGTGGGAAGGGATCGCGAGGCGGCAGTGAATGCAACCACTATAAACACCGCTATCACCCGTCACCGACCTACTACCTGTGAGGGTACTGGTGCGCCGCATCTCTAGATGACTGGCACTGGGAGATGAAGAGTATCTTCAAGGTCGTCGACTGTCCATCGAATCTGTGCGTGGAACAAGCTGCGTTTTACCTGAGGGGTCACGCATGGAAGTGGTGGTTCAAAGAGAGGATGGCTGTGAGGGATTTCTATGTGGGTGATGGGGAGAAGGCAATTCCTTGGAGAGACGTCAAGGTAGAGATAAGGATGAAGTGTGTTCCTGAGCATGTGAGAGGGAAGCTGAGGTCTGAGTTTGACTCATTCCGAATGACATGGGAGATGTCCATGACTGATTACTACAACAAGTTTACTGAGTTGACAAGCTATACCGACGACACGCAATAGAGCCAAAAGTCCATGTTTGAGAAGTTCTTGAAGGGGTTGGTCTTTAGAATCATGAACAAGCTACCTGTGGCAGTGGCTTCTGACCTTAAAGAGGCATATAAGAAGGCGGGGGCATGCAGAGAGATTGACAGTAATGACAAAGAAGGCTAAGGAAACGATGGAAAGTAGTAAGAGGAAGGCGACCAGTAAGGATGGAGGTAACTGTACCTTTAAGAGGGGTAACTATTCTCAGGCCAGATCCTATTCTGGTGGTGGGGGATTCAAAGGGGGACATCAATCTGGAGGGAACAACGGTTGGGTTGCTAGTGAGACTTCTGGGATGAAGTGTCATGGTTGTGGCGGCTTTGGTTATAAGAGGTTTGAGTGTCCTTCGGCAGGTTGGAGTTGGGGTTACCAACCTTTGTTCAAGCGGAGCTACTCTCAGAGCATGGCTAGTAACCGGCCTGCAGGTTCGTGGAACCAGCAGGGGAATCAGAGTGGAATCAGCGGTGGTTACAACCACCATGGAGGGGCTGATCAGCGGCAGAACAACAACAATGGGGAGAACCAGAGTTCGTGTGACAACCCTCGCGAATGCGGAAATAAAACATAACAAACATGTGATTTATAAAGCGGAAAATACGGTATTTTAAAAACCTTTATACATGCAAGATAGAAATACGAGGAATGTCAGTAATTACAAACCAAATATAAAATACTACAAGAGACGTAGTCTCTCAAAATGTTGACAAAAGACAAAGTTATTTAGCATCTAGCTAATGAATGTCTAGAGGTGTTTCATCCAGGGACAACGGCCGCTAGCTCACACCTGAACCCAAAATACCACAAGCAAAAAGCCATCCATGCAAGCAACCTGTTCATCCATGAAAAACATGAACGCCACAATCAGTGGGGGAGTAACTCCGGGTTCTCCCAGCCATATCACATTAAACGTACATAAAAGGAAATACAAAAGTAGAAGCATGCATATATAGATATACATGTGAAATACGATAAGGATAGATAGGCAATTCAATATATAATGATAAGAGCATATGAAGTACAATCCGTAGCCATCATGCTATAGATAGACTCGGGGAAGACACTCTTAGGTAGGGCTGAGCAAAAATATACGATACGGTTTTAATATACAGATACGATACGGTATACAGTTTTAATTACACGGATTTCCGGGTACACGATACAAATTTCCGGGTATACGATACGGTTTTTAATAAAACCGTACCGGGTCCGGGTCGGGGAAAATCAAAACCGGGTATACGGTTTTGACCCGGTTTAATTAAAAATAACCAAAAAGAAAGTTGTATGTAAAATTTTGTTTTCTATTTTGACTATATGTGTGAAATTTTGGGCACCAATCATTTTATGTGAAACATTTAATATACGCAACTCACTTTATTAGTGACAAATTTCTGTGGGAAGTTTTGCAAATTTGTATTTTGCTATTTTACCTACTGACTTTGCAAGTAATTATGTTTTGTAATAATGATCCTAGTGGATTATATAAGCATCTTATTTATTGGTCGTTACTAATGTTGTGGACTCGAATTCCAGGTTTGAGCATTCTCAATTAAACCGGATCCGGGTATACGGTTTTCGGGTACCCGGTTTAACCGGGTATACGAAAACCGGGTAACCGGTTAAACCGGGTCGGATCCGGGTTCTAATTTTTGGCCTTCCAAAAATTGGGTACCCGATACGGTTATTAAAACCGTATCGGGTACCCGGTTTTGCTCACCCCTACTCTTAGGCAACCAAATACGCTCACTAGGGCTTGCATCTCACCGTTAGCGGTATAAGGTTGATAAGATTGAGACTCGACAAACAAACCATGCCAAGTCACCCAATGATCACGAATAATCAATCATGTAATCATCCATCCAAACAGACCAATACATTGACGACATCTCTCACGGTAAATGGCACGCACTACCACCGTGTACATGGCAAGTATGATTAAAAGGCATCCACGGGATAAGACATTTCCTTGAACGCATACATGATGCTACATTTCGTATATGTAGACTAATTTCCTCCCGGTAGAACGACGATAATAATACGGTCCTAGTCTAAATCTGGCCAGACTCCCAAAATCACATTTTCCGGTTCGACATGCGATAAACATTTCGCATCCAAGACTCGGTCAATCATAGACGGCGAGTACCCCAAATTCGGTCGACATTCACGAAAGAGGCGGAAAAGAGCACAAGGCTCATAACAAGTGGTACGCTACATGCAAATGACACCACCTCGCAAGTACACAACATTTGACGGCCGGGTCGATCAACGCAAAGCGTTCGCCTCCCAACAACGTCGTCGTATGCCCACTAACACATGCAATTAAGCAGTAGGATACATCCCCGTTCCGACATTCCAGCCTTACGAACGTGGAGGTAGCCAATGGGGAATGAGAGAGTACAAAGCACAAGAAAATTAGTGCTCAAACCGTACATTTGTAAAAACCGACTCAAAGTGGGACATACCAAAAACCGTAACAAAACATGAGAATAAAGAATTATATAAATTTAACTATGATAAAAATGAATCAATACATGATACATAAGCATTAGAACAAGTTTATGAAGCATAATAAATAAGAAACATAAATCTCCTCTCGAAACAAAATGTTTGGAAACCAACTAAAGCAAGGGTCCACTTCAAACGGTCATAACTTAAGTTCTAGATATTCAAATGCAGAAATTCCGTATGGAGATTATAGCTTATCCTCTTACGGTTCCAACGGTAGGTCACAAGCCCAAAACAAGCAAGTAACGAAGGAGATATGATCATTTTACGAAAAAGAGTCAGTGCAGTGAAACTGCAGTCGTCACGACCGTGACTTACATTTCACGCTCGTGAAATGTCTGTTACGCAAGGGTATTTGGTCAGCCTCTCATTTCACGCTCGTGACATGAGTTTCACGACCGTGACTTGGGTCAAGACATCTCCATTTTGTTCTAAACTCAACCATGGCTTCCCCAAAATAGATCCACACACAAGTTTAACAACAACGAGTGATTGAAACCAACAACATATGCACGAAATCATCACTTCAACACTTATGAATATTAACCAACTTCAATTATCATCATCCATCATCAATTCTCATTATCAATTATCAACTAACAACAACTATCATCAACAACCCAATTCCTATGATTACTAATCTTATTCTAAATACGATTACTAACATAGAAAACACATTAAAAACACGTAAATGATATCGAGTAACCCTTCACCGTTACCTTTATGCGTCTTTAAACGATTTCTAAGCCTTCCTCCACTAGATAGTAATCTTTGTCGGGGTCTAGAAAGTCTCCACCTAAACAAAGACGACAAAAGATGAATATAATTCACCTTTGAGAAAGACGGATAAATTGAAAAGCGAGAAAGACGGTAATTTTATTACCAATACGGATAGAGGAAGATGAGAGGGAAGGAATAAGACGAACCTTAGTGAATTTAAGCGAGTAACGAAGGAGTAGCAATGATTCTAAGATGGATCAAATATGGAGGCTAGGGATTTGGGGTTTCTTGGTGAGGAAGAAAAAGAAGATTGAATGAGGGAGTTAGGGTTGTGAGGGAGTATATGAAGGAGTAAGTGGAAAAATATGGGAAAAAGCCCATAAGCGTCTTAAGACGTAACTTACTCGGAATCTCGCGTAAAGTCCAAATACGAACTCGGAAATTCTAAATTAGACACGGAAAACTTAATTCTAAACTAAAACTAAATTTCGCTGAAAAGTATCCGTATAATATTTTTAAATTACAAATAGGGTACATTTGCGGGTGTTACAGTTCGGCTTCGAAGACTGTGGCATCTGCGAGCATAGTGCAAGGAGGTGGTCAGAAGAAAAATGGTAAACTGTTCATGATGGATAAAGCAAGCAGCAAAGGCAGACGTACAAGTTTTCACTGGTACATTTCTTGTTAACCGTGTTCCTTATTTTGTTTTGTTTGATTCGAGGGCAACCCATTCTTTAATTTCCAAGAGTCATGCTATGTTGTTGGGGATGGGTAGTAGCGAGTCTGTAAAGGATGAGGTATTTATACCTTCTGTAGAGGATGTGTCTTGTACTAAGTTGTTTAGAATGTATCTATGATTGTGGGGGAGGTGGAGTTTCCAGTCAACCTGTTTGAATTCCCTTTAGACGGGTTTGAAATAATTGTCAGGATAGATTGGTTGGGTAGATATAAGGCAAATATAGATTGTCATCAGAAAAAGATGTCTTTAAGGGGTCCGAAAGGAGTTAGAGTGTCGTACCGAGGGTTCGTTGTGAAGCCTAAAGTGAAGTTGATAGCGACAGTTACCTTGAAGGCGTACCTGAGGAAGGGCTACCCTATGATCTTATAGAAATACCATAGTTGAGGAGCCGACAGTTTTTTCGGATGAGATACCGTGATTACCGCCGAGAAGGGATATTTATTTTAGTTTGGAATTGAAGTTGGGTACGTGACCGATATCTAAGGCCTCGTATCTCATTGGACCAAAGCAGCTTGAAGAGTTAAAGAAGCAGTTGAATGAGCTACTGGACAAGGGGTAAATTAGACCTAGTGTATCGCCGTGGGGTGCGGCGGTTCTGTTTGTAAAAAAGAAGGATGGTAGCTTACGATTGTGCATTGATTACCGTGATCTGAACCATGTGATGGTGAAGAATAGGTATCCATTACTTAGGATTGACGATAAGTTTGACCAGTTGAGTGGAGCTGGGGTATTTTCGAAGATAGATCTGAGTCGGGATATCATCAGCTGAGGAGAAAGGACAGTGACATTCCAAAGACGGCGTTTCGTTCGAGGTATGGCCATTATGATTATGTGATGATGCCGTTTGGGTTGACTAATGCACCAGCGGTATTCATGGATCTTATGAACCGGATCTTCAGTCCATAAGTGGACACGTTCGTGGTGGTATTTATTGACGACATATTGGTCTATTCTAAGACTAAGGAGGAACATGCGTAGCATCTGAGGATCGTGTTGCAGACATTAAGAGACAACCAGCTGTATGCTAAGTTGTCCAAGTGTGAGTTCTGGTTAGAGAAGGTGGCATTCTTGGGGCATGTGATATCTAAAGAAAGGGTAATGGTGGATCCGAGTAAGTTCGAGGTGATGTTTAACTGGGCGGCACCAAAGAATGCGCTAGAGGTGAGAAGTTTTCTAGTTTTGGCTGGGTATTACATGAGGTTCGTGAAGGACTTTTCGAGGATAGCTAGACCTATGACGGCTTTGATGAGGAAAGAGAATAAGTTTTGCTGGGACGAGAGCTGTGAGACGGCGTTCCAAACCTTAATGGAGCGTTTGACTACGACTCGTGTTTTGGCATGACCTGATGGGAGTGCGAACGTTGAGATGTATATTGATGTATCGAAGTGTGGTTGGGGTTGTGTGCTGATGAAAAATGGGAGAGTGATTGCTTATGCGTCGAGGCAGCTGAAGCCTTATAAGGAGAATTACCCTGCTCACGATCTAGAGTTAGGAGCAGTGGTGTTCGCGCTAAAGATTTGGAGGCATTATTTGTATGATGTCATCTTTAAGGTGTTTTCAGACCATAAGAGTTTGAAGTACATCTATACCCAGAAGGAGTTGAATATGACGCATCGAAGGTTGATGAAGTTGATTGGGGATTACGATATGGAGATCATCTACCACGAGGGGACGGCTAATGTAGTTGCTGATTCTTTGAGCCGGAAGAGTGTAAATTCCTTGTGCACTGCGATATGTTTGATGCGGCTGAGGGACGAGGTAGCGAAGATGGGGATCCATGTAATTCGGAAGGGAATATTGGAGTAAATGTCCTCAACAATAATGCGATCACATAATTAAATCTCAATAATAAGAATACAAAGGGATGATGAATATTATAGTCAACTGGTCAACATAAATCGGTAATGATTGGCTCAATTGAGTTTGACGTTACTGCTGTATGACGGTGGTGATCAGTTGATCTCTTGAGGTCACACCTAAAGGACAATCCCCTAATCATGTACATTAATTAATTGTATAGCGATACAGATTAATTGATCCCTTAAATTGAACCAAGTTTATATTGTAAGTGAGAATTATATCTTATTGTAATATGATTAAATAAGATCCATTTTAGTAATTTAATTGTTATATTACTAAGAATGCATTATGTTTATGAAACATTTGAGATAAGCAAAGTTGGTTGATTATAATTACAAATTGTTGTGGATTATATTAATCAAATATAAGATGACCCATTTTATTTACATGTAATTATAAAATATGACTTAAAATGTTAAGTCTAATTTATTTGTTATGAAATTGCATTTAAATTGGTTAAATGCACATTATAAGCTAAAATTACATGTTACATGTCACATGTCACACATGTGACAAATGACAAAATGCAAAAATAAAATGGACACCCATTTTAATGGGGTTGCACCGGTTTTGTGAGGTATTTTAGGGTGATTAGTTTTTGTGTATTATTCTAATTGAGAATTAGACATAATCATAAACTAGACTAATTCCTACACACTACCTACTTACTTTGTAAAGACAAATGAAAGTGACAACACTCCCTCTTGCATGTGGGTGGCCGGTCAAGAGCTTGAGTAAGAAGGAAATTTTTCCTTCTTATTCCAACACTCCATCTCATTATAATTCCTTCATGCAAAATTGCTTATCTCTCTACATTTTTCCTCCAACTTCTCACTAAAAACTTAAGAAGTTCTATAACTTGAAGTTCATATTTTCTAGTAACATTACTAGTGTAGTAATAAGAGGTTATTAGATTATTTTAAGGGAGACTACTATTATATACTAGTGTAGTAATTTAGTAGAGATTAAGGGGTTGTCTTGGGTGCTACTAATTGGAGAGTTTCTACTTTGAAACTTGGAAGATCATCCTCATTTTACTAGCTCAAGATCAATATTTGAAAGGAGTTCAAATATTGTGCCCATTTCCATATAATCAATGTAAGGAAATTGTTTCTACTAATTCTTTTGTTATGCATGCATAAGATTTATTTAGTTTAAGAGTAAAATAATTGTAAAATGATATTAGAAGTGTCTAATATCGAGTTTAAGAAACTTACAAGTGGTATCAGAGCCAAGGTTGTTGCATGCATAATCGATTTTTAGTTTTTTCGAGATATTGTAACTTAAAGAAAACTAGTAATTTGTGTTTTATAAGATAAAATCACAAAGTTATTTGCATGTCAATATATTCTGGTCCTAATATTAGTTTAGGTCATTTTGATGATTTATGAAAATTTATAGTGCTCAAATATGATTTTTAGTATTTTTATTACATTTTAATGAGTAAAATGATGTTTAAAATGCTAAAAATAGTTAGACATATCTTCTGATCTTGAAAGTTATACAAAATATCACACATGCGTTTTAATTACTGTATGTAAAATTTCGTGTGTAGTGGACTTATTTCGTGTGATTTATGATTTTTATATGATAAAATGAAATAAATAAAGGTCAAATGGTTAAAAATACTTCCGCTTTGAATATGACCATTATATGTTAGTATGTTGTCACATGCATGGTTTCCTGTCAGACTGGAAAATTTCAGACTGATCGGATTTGTCTAGCATGATTTATGAGTTTTTAATGTAAAAATGGCATAATAGTGACTAATTTATCAAATATAGCTAAAATAAATTTCATGTCAAGATAAAATTGTTCCTTTGTTGCATAAATGTCCCATATTTCATATCTTAAGTTGAAAACTTAATATGATTAATTTTTGCATGCTTTATGTATTTTATTTGATAAAACCGATAAAGCGCAACCATTTTTCTCAAAAACCGATTCAAAATTTTTAAACCATGATTTTTGACATTATGAGTGTCATGTAAATGTTCCAGAATGTACAAAAAGTTAAAATTCAAAATTTGAAATTATTGTAATTAAATTTGGATTTATTTGATTAAAATATGATTTTAAAGTCTAATTATGAGCAATTATACAACAACAAGTTGAATTATTGTCAAAAATTGAGTGATGACTAATTTTTGATGTGACAACCCTCGCGAATGCGGAAATATAAAATATACAAGCATGTGAATTATATAGCGGAAAATACGGTATTTTAAAAACCTTTATACATGCAAGATAGAAAAATACGAGGAGTGTCAAAATATTACAAACTAAATAAAAATACCAAAAGAGACGTAGTCTCTCAAAGTGTTAACAAAAGACAAAGTAATTAGCAACTAGCTAAACAACGTCTAGAGGTGTTTCATCCAGGGACAACGCCCGCTAGCTCACACCCGAACCCAAAATAGCATAAGCAAAAAGCCATCCATGCAAGCAACCTGTTCATTCATGAAAAACATGAACGCCACAATCAGTGGGGAGTAACTCCGGGTTCTCCCAGCAATATCACCATTAAACGTACATATAAGGAAATACAAAAGTATAGAGCATGCATATATAGATATACATGTGAGTTACAATAATAAAAGATAGGCAATACAATAGTATAATGATAAGATCATATGGAAATCAAATCCGTAACCATCATGTTATTCAAAGACTCGGGAAAGACACTCTTAGGCAACCGAATACGCTCGCTAGGGCTTACATCTCACCGTTAGCGGTATAAGTTTGATAAGATTGAGACTCGACAAACAAACCATACCAAGTCATTCAATGATCAATCATATAATCATTCATGTAATCATCCATCCAAACACACCGACACAATGACGACATCTCTCACGGTAAATGAAACGCACTAGTGATAAGACGATATTTATTCATATTTATACCCCTTATCTATATATTTATATGGTCGTTTATCGTATTATTTGAGGCACTTGTCATTCATTTACTAATTTCGGGATTTTACTAGTTAAATATTATTTTGACGTAAAAGAATTAATTTAATGTTATTTTGGACTAACAAGTGGGAAACCGTGTTGTTTAAGGTTTGAAAGAGCTAAGAAAGAATTTGAAGTCTTTGGGCCAAGTTTACGAAAGGAAAATTACAAGTAGAAGTCAACTTGGGCTGAGAATTGAGCCCAAGAAAAGCATGTGGCCCAAGGAGGTTAGGAGTCAAGTGACGGGAAGAACAAGAGAGTCAAGACAGAAGCTACGCACAAGATCTGACGGTAATGCAAGATGGAAACTCCTGTCAATCGCAAATTCTCCATTTTTTGATCTCTTCCTCTATTTTAATCACAAACTTTATCCTACTCCTTGCAAAATATATCCAAAATCTATCCCGTATATCTGAATACAAGTATATAAATACCCGTCTCATCTTCCCTAATTTACGAAGCAAGTATACAATAAACCCCAAAATCTGACGGGAGCAAAGCGGCGACGGATTCTGAAGAGGAGTAGTCCGACGGGCGGAGCGGCTCCGACCCGGAGGAAGATGGAAGACCTATCTTGCGGAGGTGTTGCAACCGAAACAAGGGACGATTTTCTGTACTCAATTTATTAGTTCTCCCTCTTTTATCTTTAGCTAATTTCGTTTTCGTTAGTACTAATTTGGAACCTTGTGGAATTAATCTTTCAGTTATAAATCGTTAATCGTTCTGGCAATATTTGTTTAATAGTATTCTTTTTATGCTCGTTTTAATTGTCATTGGTTTATAGCTAGTTAATTAATTTGGCGCGGCGTTAGATTGATTAACCGAGTAGCAACTAATTTATTTTAGGACTGCAATGATGTCACTAGATTAAATTAGGAGTATAATTTGGTCTGACTAATTAATTGGTTACGGTTAATGAGGTCTTTCTAATTCTTAATGCGGTTAGTTAGTTTGCGTAACTTTGAACCTTGCGTATAATTGGATAGCTAGTATCGGTAGTCGAGCGGCTCGCTACTGGTTAAAAGTAAGGATTGATAGGGAGAATTTAGCGGCTAAGTTTTCTACAGTTGACCTATTGTTAATTGAATATTTGCTAGACGAGTCAACGACGTAACTGAGATATTAAATTAACTGGAATTATGAGCTTAACGGATGCTTGTTTCACTTATATCTATTTAGATTACAGTATTTAATTCACTAAATGAAACCCCCCCAATTCCGTAAATATGTTAATAGTGTTAATATGTAAGTTAGTTGATAAAGTACATACTAGTTAATTAGTTTTGCCAATCTCTCCGTGGGTTCGACCCTACTTATCCTTTACTATGTCTATATTTTTGAGGTTAAGATAGGTAAATAAATTGTTAATTTGTATGCGCAAACGACACGTATCAACTAGCATCGTGTACAATAGCAAGACAAGCCAATGGAAGTCCACAGGATAAGACGTTTCCCTGAACCGTATACGATAAGACGTTTCGTATACTCATGACCCAGACAAACAAATTCATGGGATAAGACGTTTCCCGGAATCATGTACGATAAGACGTTTCGTACACACAAGACTCTAATCCTCTTGGTAGGACGACGATAATAATACGGTCATAGTCTAAACCTGGCCAGACTTCGGAATAAGACATGTTCCGATTCGACATGTGGTAAGACGTTCCACATCCAAGACTCGGTCAATCATAGACGCCGAGTACCCCAAATTCGGTAGATCAATTCACGAAAGAGGCGGAAAGAGATCTATAGTCAAAAGTCAAGCTAGTACGCTAAATGCAATAACACCACCTCGCAAGTATACAACATTTGACGGTCGGGTCGACCAAAGCATTGCGTTCGCCTCCTAACAACGTCGTCATATCCCCACTAAACATGCATACGAGCATCAAGGATACACCCCATCGCTCCGACATTCCAGTCTAACGAGTATAAGGTGTAGCCGGGAAATGAGAGTTCATAGCACAAAATCATTAGTGCTCAAATCATAACATATGTAAAACCGACTCAAAGTGGGAACATAACAAAAACCATCACAAAACATGTGATACAAGCGAATGAGAATATCATATATCCAAAACATGAATCAATACATGATACATAAGCATTAGACCAAGTTTAAGAAGCATAATAAATAGGAAACATAGATACCTCTCCAAAACAACAAGTTTGGGAACTAACTAAAACAAGGGTTCACTTCAAACTGTCATAACTAGAGTTTTAGACATGTAAATACAAAAATTCCAAGTCGACGTGATAGCTTATCCTCTTACGGTTCCAACGAATGGTCACAAGCCTAAAACAAGCAAGTAACGAAGAAGATATGATCATTTTACGAAAAAGGGTCAGTGCAGGGAAACTGCACAAGTCACGACCGTGACTTGTATCTCACGACCGTGAAATGAGGGTTCACGACCGTGACAGCCATCTCACGACCGTGAGAATGTGTGAACCAATTCACCCGAGAACCTTCAACATAAATGCAATCCTTTTATTCCAATTTC
>JAIUZE010071173.1:0-77518 GCA_022085475.1 Heliosperma pusillum | reverse complement strand
AAATCCAATTTAAACAAGTTTTGCAATCAAAATCAAGAACCCCCAAATTTGAGTTAGGGTTTGTTCATGTTGGATTTCTGAAAAATATAGAGAGATTGAAGTAAATAAAGTAGAAATAACTTACTTGATGATGCTTAGAAGTTGCCCTTGATGAACTATAGGAACAAATTTTGTAAGAAAAGGCTAAGAATTGAAGGTTTTGAGAGAATTTTGAGCTTTAAAATTGAAGAACACGGGTATAATGCAGCAAGCAAAGGGTAGCAAGTGGGTTTTATAGAAGAAATTGGAGCAAAATACGAAGCAGCCAATTTACCCGATCGGGTTTATAGCAATCCGATCGGGGAAGTTCGCTGGTCCGGATTTTGTTTCTATTTCTTTTGCCACTTGCCCTTACCTTTTGGCTATGTCCTTGCACATACTTACTAACCTTAGTGATCTTGGCAACTTGGGCCAAGGATAGCTCCTTCTTGTCTCAATAAGTCCTCCTATTCTAAGTACGAAAAACTATATACTTGACATGCATAATAACATGTAAAACGAAAAATTGTTCCTAACTATTACAACACAAAATCCAAAAATAGAGTCCAAATAGAACAGTCCAAATCAAAATCATTGTCTAATAAGTAAAAGAAAAAAAATGCATAAAGAAAAAGAAAAGAAAAAGACGGGTTGCCTCCCGACAAGCGCATTTTTAAGTCATGCTAGACTTTGTTTTGTCATCCCTCCTTAAGCCTTATAAAGGGATTTAAGCTCCTTGTAGCTGGATTCGTCCTTGAATTTCCTCATTTACCTTTTGCCAACACCCATTACTCCAATTCTTCGTCCTTGGTGGAGCTCTCACCCTTCCCAAAAGGATCTTCGAAAGGTTTGTCGCCGATTGTGACTACCAATGGTTCTTCACTCTCTTGGGAGGTTTGGCTAGAACTCGATAGGGTCAACTCTTCTACTCTCTTTTGAAGAGACAAGATGGTTGATGTGAGTGAGCCTAAGGCAGAAGAGAAGTATGAAACAATGGTCTCTTGGGGTTGGCACACTTCTCTCAACTTGGCATCTACTAGACTGTTTTGAAAAGGTGAGTATTGTCGTGTATGTGATGTATTAATAGGTTGAGTTTAGCGAAATTGTGGGCGAAAAGGGTTTAATGGTGTGAGTTTGTTCCCACATCGTTGAGGTACATGCCCTATTCCCTTACAAAGTTCACATGGTGTTGTTAATGAGGTAAATGGGTTGAAAACTTTTGGGCGATATAAATTGCTTTTTGGGGTGGTTTCGTTTGGTTGAACGGGACAGGCTAAGGAAATTGTAGTGTCAACATCATTTGAAGTTTCCACTCGACTCTTCTTTCGCTCTCCCCCATTGGTTTGTGAACCTTCCCCACTTTCTTTTTGTGAATTAGTTGATAGGTTTGACAAATTGGTTCTAAACCTACGGTGAAAGGCGATGACAATCTCCTCCCACTGCATTGGTCTTGTGGCTTCCTTTAAACGACGGGTGAACCACCATTTAGCTTCTCCCTTTAGTGACAAAGGAAAAAGTGTTTCTCTAATTTCATTTTGGGTGATTCCCTCCCTCATAAAGGTTTGACACAATTCGCAAAAGGTTTGAAGGTGGTGTGACGGGTTTTCGTTTGGTTTTCCACTAAATTGGTTACCCTCTATGAGAGCAATCAAAGTCATATGGACCCTTAGGATCCCACTAGCGAGCTCAAAAACCCGGTACCTTGGATCTTCCCTTGTTAGTACCATTTTTTGTCAACCTACAAGAAAAACACAAAAGAGAAAGTTAGTAACGATTTAGGTACGGTTGCACCTAAAAATGGTAGAAATGATAAAAAAAAACCAACAATACATAGATAAACAAAACCGTGCTCCCCGGCAACGGTGCCAAAATTTGATCAGTTATGTCGCGGTCCCGATACAAAAATAATTACCCACACTTAGGCTAACAACATAAGGAATGTAATTAGGGAAGTAGGGTGTCGATCCTCAGGAAGTACGTGTTAACTATGAATTGCTATGGATTGATTTTCATTTAAGTTCGAGTCATTTGAGGTGGTTGTATAAATTATTAACATAAAATAAAATGACAAGTATGTAAATGACGAAAATAAAATGACAAATATGTAAATTGCAAAATGTAAAATCAAAAACAGAAGACTTACCCGATCGGGTTGTCACGTACCCGATCGGGGAAATGCTCTGATCCGAATGACAACAATTAAATTCTAACTAAAAGCGATATTTAAATGACAATATTGAAAGACTATCTGACTAAACTAATAAACTAGATAATAATAATAATAAAGTAAACTATCTAAGAACGGAAATAGAAAGACGATAAAGTAAACTAACTAGATAACAATAAAATAAACTATCTAAAACGGTAAAGTAAACTATGTAATCAAATTGTTATAGTGAAAGAGAAATACATGTAAAACTAGTTAAAAGTTTCATTGATACCAACATTAGAATTACTATGATTGTCTAGGCCTTGTAGCGGTATATTCTTTTCGGATTCGTACCGACCTTTTAGTGGGTTCTAACGTCCTCTCAGCATGGTTAGGTCACTAAACCCCTATTGGCAGTCCTAATTCCCATCCCAACTCTCGTTATAAAGATAGAAATTGACTAATACAAACAATTGTTTATGGCCACTAAACATAGTTATAGAATTTGACACGACCAAAGGAAGAAACAATTTAGATGGTTCAATTGGTAACTACTCTTCTTTTAATTCATTTAACTCGTAAATCATTTCAATATTACAACTCTATTTATTTTATTTACACAATGATAATTTTACAATATTAGAATTAAGCTAATTTATGTGATCATGTGATTAAGTAAATTAATAAGAAAAAGATGTATGAAATTAAACTATGAAGTATAAATACTAAAGTGATTATGGTAATTATATTAATAATGATTCTAGTGATGAATTCAATGATTATATGATTAGGTAAAATATAATGTGACATCTTAAACAATATTTCAGTTTTAACTAGATTAACTTTAGATTGATTTCCTAGCAACAACAATATGAAAATAATATTAATTAGTTTAAGGTTCATGATGAAAATTACATAGTAAGAGATAGAGAATTACCGATTTTGGAATATGAATATATAAGAACGAAAGTAAAGAACAAATATCCAATAACAAAAGCTATGAAAACACTAGAGAAACACTAAGAAATAAACTATATTCTAAACTTGTAAGAAAGAAATAAACTATGAAATGTGTTATTGTATGAAAATATGCTAAAAGATAATATGAAATTGTGTAGATAAAAAGATGATAAGAGGTATATGATATATAAGATGTTATGAGATTTTATGAGATGATAATTGTGTGTGATGATCATTGGCTTTTATAGGGCTGCATGGCTGCTGATCCCTCGTCCAAATTCATACCCTAGTCAAAGCATTAAATCACCCATTTAAGCTCGGTTGAAGAAGAGCTAAGTAACGTCCAATTGCAGAAATACCCGATCGGGTAAATGGTAATCCGATTGGGTAAATGTGCAAGATGGATTCTTCCGTCTTTTCGTCTTAGGCACGGAATCCTATGCCTTGGTCTTGGTCAATGCAATACGGAATTGGGCTTGGGCTGATCTTCTTTTGACTTGGGTTGAGATTTCCTTTTTAAGTTCAAAGCCAAAGTTCAAAATAAGTCCAATTGAGGAAGGATGTAGCGGAATCGTAATCAAATCGTGAACAGGCTATCATCAATTCCTTGAAAAATCGTATCCTAGTGCCTTTGCTCCATAAAGTAGGAAAATATAGCAAAACCGCTTCATTTCCTATAAAACGAGTCAAAACACGCAAAACAACTAGAATAACAATATTAGCTCGTTAATCACTTAACAAAGTGCATAAATCGTATGGAAACCGAGCTAATACGGGAAATAAATTAGTACAAAATATCACTTATCAAAGATAAACACTTAGGGTAACACTACTGGTTCACTATAGACTAAATATGCAAAAATTTGATCGGATCTGTCGCAAGCCCGATGCAAAGATAAATTACCCAGACTAGGCTAATAACAAATTAATGTAATTAGGGAAGTAGGGAAGTAGGGGTCGATCCTCAGGGAGATGGTATTTCCTATGGATTGTGAGTCGTCTCACAAATGAGTTTTATCTAACGATTTTCTGGGTTTTGAGGTTTTGAGTTCTAAACTAATAAAGAACATAAATAAAAACAAAATGAAAGCAAACTAAATGAAAACAATAAAGCAAATGATGAATTAACAATAATGAGAAGCATCTAGGGAAATAGGTTCACACATGTAGATTGACATATTGATGAAATTGGAATTAGGATATGCAAATAATTCATTGCGCGTTCGTAAGAATGATGTGTTCATTACAATCATAGATCAGATGGTCTAGCAGGCTTTTAGGCGATTTACTAGGTCTTAATCCACCATGTCATGCTTTGTCTATTCAATTCGCGTATGTCTACCTTGGAAAGGAATTCCATACTAGTCAATGATTTTGATCAGGAATCGTCAACTATCGTTAAAGTCCAAACATGCATAGACACAATGTTTTAAAGGCACAATTTCTTTTATCCAATTGTCATCTTTTAATCAATCCAAAATGGCTACCCTACACCCTAGAAAGGTGACTAATCACTCATGATAATGTTTATGTCTAAGATGATATTAACAATGAAAACTAGGATAGACATATTTAGTTGGTTTTTGACAATAATTTAGACTCTTTATAAGGCGATAATAACGACGGTATTTGACAATCTAAGGAATGAAATTACGATTATAACAACTTGAAAATGAATCTAAATGATATGAATAGAAAATAACAATCAAATGGAAAACAATAAAGGATAATGTACAAAGGATAAATTAGGAATACCTAGGTGACGATCAACAACGAAAGTGATAACGATAATAGAAATCCCTCGCATAGAATAATCGTACCTTGAATTACAACTCTTGAACCCAACAAAGTAGATTACAAAGATTGAAATTCTTATTGATCTAAGCTAATGTTTTGATATGAAATGGACAGAAATAAACCATGAACAAAAGACAAAAGAATGAAATGATCTAAACTAGAAAGACTAAACTAAAGAGAAAAGAAAAGAGTATTCTAAAGAAGATTTGTAAAGAAGATTGTTGTGATGGATTGTATGAGATGATTTGAGAAGAGGGGCTGGAGCATCTATTTATAGTATTAGGGTTTCGTGGAGAAGAGGTCGGGCATTAAACACATAGGACAAAAATAGGAAGTTGAAGCCGTCATGCTCGGATCAGCAAGGATACCCGATCGGGTACACCCTTACCCGATCGAGTAAGTGGACATCTAGAAGCTCTTGACTAACGTTTCATCTTCCTTTGCTTTGACTTGACTTCCATCATCCCCCTTGACCTCTTCAATCGGGTTTGTTGATAGGGTTTGATGTAAAGCGATAAATTCTTTTGCCTAATTGATTGATCTTCCGACAACTACGAAACCGTCTTTGCTTCTTCTCTCTTTTGAATTAGTGAACCTTCTCGAAATGCCTTTGACATGGTCAAGCTTTCTTCTTCAAATCGTCGGGTTCTAGGAAAATGCTTGGACATATAGAAAAAGGGCGTAGAAACGTCACTTTCCCTACAAAACAGGTTAGAACACAGGAATTCGCCTAGAAGACGATATTAGCTCATAAAATGGCTTAACAAAGCACAAATGACATACAAAACCGAGCTAAATTGGGGGTTAAAATCATACAAATATTCACTTATCAAACTCCCCCAAGCTAAACCTTTGCTTGTCCTCAAGCAAACATAACAAACAATACCTGGACAAGGGTTGCAAGCATTGGCTACTACACCATCAAGAAACAAATCTCAACGTAAAACTTTGGAAACATAATGAATCATAACCCAAAAACAACGTGGGTAAGAATGATACATAAACATGGCTGAGATTTACATAACGGCGTAGCACAAAGAATTTCACTATAGAATTTTCGGCTCTTGCATGATCTTTTGACAAATGGACTCTCACGGCACATTCGAACACTCATTGTAGGTAAAAGGTGATTTCTTTATGTGTAAATGTTTTGAGACACTCGCCTATCTACGACTTATGAAAATGTGTCCGCAGTCTAATATGGTAAACAATTCAAAACACAAGTCAAAGATCACAATGCACATAGAAAAGAAGCCGAAAAATAAGAAGAAGGCTTTGGGAAATGGGTGAAAGGTGGACAAACAGTTATGGTCATGTGAAGTTTAGAATGAGCTAGCAACTGACCAATGATAAATGAATACTCAATCCAAACTTTCGATGAATTTCCAAAAGACGAATAACGAAGCCAGAAGCAACAGATTGGCTTATTACACACGAAACACAAGGGTAAACTCCTTCTATTGATTTGACATTTTGAGGAGATACTCACAACTTCTTCTATTATTTTTTTCTTTTTTCTTTCCATTTCGATTTTTCTTTTCATCATTTTTTTCTTTTCTTTTCTTTTTCTTTTCCTTTTTAACATAACATCACTTTTTGAACAATTTCGTTCTTCCAAATTCACTTTGACAGATAAGAACAAATCTTCTCAAAAGAGCACCCACACACCATAGTCTAGCTACTAGCTCAAAAGGTAGGCAGTTTTTATTTGTAGCTATTATTTTTGTGAGGCATTTGTATGAAGAGGCTAATTTTGAGGGGCAAATTAAAGTGAAAAAGGCTTCAAATCATAGTGAATCATGAATGCAATGCTTATAGAAATGAAATGAGAACCATACTTATGCGTTTTGACATGACACATATCACAAGGAGAAACTACACACACCTAAATGAGACTGGGTATAGATGTACCAGTCTAAGGAGGTTCTACCTTACAATATATGTAGTTTGCCAAATGTCAAGATCAAGCGTACTCATCTATAGATTCATCCCATGCCTACTGTGTACAAGACTTCCCCATGTATGCACAATTCAATAAATATTGAATCATTATCTTTTGAAAGCTCTAAGTTTGGGAAATTTAACATGATAGCATAATAAACAAGCAAGCAAAGCATTAAAAGCATTCAATTGTGTTCAAAATTTTAAAATCTTCTCTCTCTTATTCAAAATTTGAAAAATATAACTAAAATGCAGAATGGGAAAATGCAATCCCTCCCCCAAGCTAAACATCATATTGTCCTCAATGTGAGCACAAAGACTAAACATGCAACGAAAAGCTTAATGGGAAGAAAGGAAAAATGAAAGAAGAATGAAGCTTACTAATCAGCGCGGACTCCCCCAAGCTAGTCTTTTGGACTTGGACAAGGAAGGTCTTCATAGATTCTTCAAAAACTCTTTCATCTGCAAAGAAAATCTAACAAAACAACGTAAAAGGGAAAAAGCAAAAATAAGAATGCAAAAACGGAAAACACGGGTTGCCTCCCGAGAAGCGCTTGTTTAACGTCCTGCTCGACGAATTCTTCTATGAAATCATTGGGTTGGAGATGGACGCTCCGTATAGACAATATCTAAGCATCCGATGATAGAATTGCTATAGTAGAGTTTCAGTCTGTGTCCATTGACTTTGAATTTCTCACCATTGCTAGTTATTAGTTCCACATAGCCGTACTTGCTAACATATGTGACAGTGAATGGTCCAGACCATCGTGATCGAAGTTTTCCCGGAAAAATTTTCAAACGGGAGTTGAAAAGAAGTACTTGGTCACCGACATTAAATTCTTTCTTAATTATCCTCTTGTCGTGCCAACGCTTCGTTTTTTCCTTGTAGATCCTAGAATTCTCATAAGCTTGCAAACGAAATTCTTCTAGTTCGTTGAGTTGCAAAAGTCGTCTATCGGCGCTAAGCTTAGTGTCTAAATTTAGTTCTTTGATAGCCCAGTAATCTTTATACTCTAACTCGACAGGAAGATGACAGGCCTTTCCATAAACCAATCGATAGGGAGACGTTCCAATCGGGGTTTTGAAAGCTGTGCGATAAGCCCATAAGGTGTCATCGAGCTTATTACTCCAGTCAGTTCTAGATCTTGAGACTACTTTCTGAAGAATTGTTTTCAACTCTCTGTTTGAGACTTCTACTTGACCGCTGGTCTGAGGGTGGTAGGCTAATCCTCGTCTGTGATACACACCATATTTGGCAAGCATAGTGTCTAACTGCTTTTCTCCAAAATGAGTTCCTCGATCACTTATCACAGCTTTGGGTACACCAAAACGCGGAAAAATGATCTTCTTAAATAGCCGTATCACAGCTCTAGCATCATTGGTGGGAGTGGCAATTGCTTCTACCCACTTAGAAACATAGTCGACAGCGACTAAGATGTAACGATTTCCGTTAGAAGAAGAGAATGGTCCTTGATAGTCAATACCCCAGACATCGAATATTTCAACTTCTAATATGCCGTTTTGAGGCATTTCATGTCTCTTGGATATTTGACCCATTCGTTGACAAGCGTCACAAGCCATAACAAAGTCTTTTGAATCTTTAAACATTGTGGGCCAGAAAACCCGGATTGTAAGACTTTGGCTACGGTCTTGGATGGACCATGATGACCACCATAAGCAGATGAGTGACATCCTTCTAAAACTCCTTTAACTTCCCACTGGGGGATACATCGTCTGTAAAGACCATCTGAGCACTGCTTGAAAAGATAAGGGTCATCCCAAACAAAGAATTTTGCATCATGCAAAAATCTCTTTCTTTGGTTATAAGAAAGGTCAGCAGGTAGCTGGCGACTGACAAGAAAATTGGCCATATCAGCATACCAAGGAGAAGAGTTAGCAATTGCCATTAATGAATCATCAGCAAACGAATCATTAATTGGTGTTGGCAATCCTATTTCAGTTACTCTTATCCTCGAGAGATGGTCAGCGACTACGTTCTCTACTCCTTTCTTATCCCGGATCTCTAGATCAAACTCTTGAAGGAGTAAGATCCATCGGATAAGTCTAGGTTTTGCCTCTTTCTTTGAAAGCAGATATTTCAAGGCAGCATGGTCAGTGTAAACAATGACTTTCGATCCTATAAGGTAAGAACGGAATTTGTCTAAAGCATAGACAATGGCAAGAAGTTCTTTTTCAGTGGTGGCATAGTTGATTTGGGCAGGATCTAAGGTTTTACTAGCATAGTAAATTGCATGAAGGAACTTTTCCTTTCTTTGCCCCAAAACAACTCCAACGGCATAATCACTCGCATCGCACATAAGTTCAAATGGAAGATTCCAATCAGGTTACTGGATTATAGGTGCGGTGATTAAAGCGCGTTTGATTTTGTTGAATGCCTCAAGGCATTCCTTTGTGAAATTAAAAGGTGCATCCTTAAAAAGGAGCTCAGTCAGGGGCTTGGCTATTTTGAAAAATCTTTAATAAACCGTCGGTAGAAACCGGCGTGGCCAAGGAAACTCCTGATTCCTTTTACATTAGCAGGTGGTGGCAGTTGTTCAATAACTTGGATCTTAGCTCGATCCACTTCAATACCTCTCTTATAAATGATGTGTCCTAAAACTACACCTTCGTTCACCATGAAGTGACACTTTTCCCAATTAAGAACAAGGTCGACTTCTTCACAGCGTTTTAGAACTTTCGATAGATTTGTCAAACAATTATCAAAGGAAATGCCATAGACGCTAAAGTCGTCCATGAATACTTCCATGATAGTCTCAACAAAATCGGAAAAGATACTAGTCATGCAACGCTGGAAAGTGGCAGGTGCATTACACAAGCCAAATGGCATTCGGCGATAAGCGAAAGTACCATAGGGACAGGTGAAGGTGGTTTTTTCTTGGTCCTCAGGGTGGATAGGAATTTGGAAAAATCCTGAGTAACCATCTAGATAGCAGAAATATTTGTGGCAAGCTAACCTCTCTAGCATTTGATTAATGAAGGGCAGAGGATAGTGATCTTTTTTAGTTGATTGATTCAACGTTCTGTAGTCAATACACATACGCCATCTCGTCACAATCCTTATGGGGATGAGCTCATTCTTTTCATTCTTGACCACTGTTTTTCCTCCTTTCTTGGGAACAACTTGGATAGGGCTAACCTATTTTGAGTCAGAAATTGCGTAGATTATGCCAACATCTAGCAATTTCATAACTTCAGTTTTAACTACTTCTTGCATGTTCGGATTAAGACGGCGTTGACCTTGAACACAAGGTTTCTGACCTTCTTCTAAGTTGATTCTATGCATGCAAAAGTCGGGGCTTATGCCAGTGAGATCTTCAAGTTTATAACCTATTGCCTTCTTATGTTTTTTCAAGACAGTCAATAGTGAGTTTAATTGATTTTCATCCAGGAGAGCACTCACTATGACTGGGCAATATTCGGATTCATCTAAAAAGGCATATTTTAGATTTGAGGGAAGAGGTTTAAGTTCAGGTTTATGTAGTTCTGCCTTGGCAGGAGCATCAATTAAGCTTATGAACTGCTCAACTTCTTCAGATGGTATCTCTTTACCAGTCAGGTCCTTTTCCAGCTCACTGATCTCAAAATTTTCGTTCTCAGAGATATCCTCTAACAATAAAATTGCTTCTAAAGGATCCTCAATTATTGATGGATACAGAGATTCATCAATGATTGAGTCGACAATGTCAAGGATACAGCAGGGCTCTTCAAGCATAGGGCTCTTCAATGCACTGTTTAAGTTGTAGGTGACTTTATCATCACCTACTTCTAGTGTCAATTTTCCATTCTTGACATCGATTACTGCTCCCGCAGTGTATAAAAATGGCCTTCCTAAAATGATAGGGATTTGCGAATCTTCAGCCATATCTAACACGATGAAATCGACTGGAATGAAAAACCTCCCTACTCTGAAAAGCACGTCTTCTAAAACTCCCATAGGTTGTTTTAGAGAACGGTCTGCCATTTGCAGGGTGATACTTGTGCATTTGAGAATTCCCCTATTCAATTTTTCGCAGATGGAATAGGGCATAACGCTTACACTAGCACCTAGATCGCATAAAGCTTTATCAATAGTGTAGGTGCCTATAGTGCAAGGTATAGAGAAACTACCAGGATCTTTTAACTTAGGAGGGGACTTATTTTGCAATAACGCACTGCATTCAGCGGTGAATGCTATGATTTCAACATCATCTAAAGTCCTTTTCTTAGTTAAGATATCCTTCATAAATTTCGTATAAGAAGGGATTTGAGTGATTAATTCAGAGAAGGGAACCGTTACTTGGAGGTTTTTGACTACTTCCATGAATTTACCGAACTGGGTTTCCTTATGATTTCTCCTCAAACGTTGGGGAAATGGAACTTGAATTTTTATGGGTTCCTTTTCAGGTTCATCCTTCTTTTCAGGTTTGTCTTCCGCTCCCTTAGCGGTGGATGATTGGGTTTCTTTTTGGCTTTCTACTTGTGAAGGCTCAACTACTGGTTCTTTGGGTTGCTCAGGTCCCGTATAAGTGGTACCACTCCTAAGGGTGATAGCATTTGCGGTGTCCCTCGGTTGCTCACCATGAGGTGGGAGTTGGCCTTGCTTTCTTTGGGCATTAGAGGCAGCCAATTGGGCCATTTGAGTTTCAAGCATCTTGATGGCAGCACCTTGAGCTTGATTACTCTTTTGAAGTTGAGCAAACATTGAATCTTGGTTTTGAACAACTTGGAGAAGCATAGATTAAATTTTGCTCAAGCTAGAATCATTAGGTTGACTTTGAATTTGAGGTGGTTGGTGTTGAGGTTGATTTTGGTATGGTTGATTGAAGTTAGGTTGGAATGAAGGTCTCTGGTTTTGAAAACCAGGTGGATTGTAAGGCTTCTGTTGGTGTGGTATGAATGGTTGTTGAATTTGTTGGTGGGGATTTTGAACGTTAGTGCTTTTGTAGGACAAAAATGGGATGGTTTTTTGTGTTTTCGTTATAGAAGTTTGAGAAAGCGTTGCCTTGCCTATATCCTTGATAGGCATTGACTTGCTCTATTGAACTTCTACATTCTTGAAAACTATGCCCTCCAACCCCACATGTCTCACATACCACTACGTGGTTAGTGACGTTGATATGTTCCTTGGATTGGGAAGAGCTTCCTACTTGTTGCTGCAGAAGGGCTAATTGGGCTTCCAGGAGTGCTACTTTACTGGAATCATCCTGCTTGGCTTTGAGTGGCATAGCACGCGAGTTGCTATACTGAGAATCGTGGATTGCCATTGACTCGATAGTCGTACTAGCTATTTCTACATCGATTTGATTGAAATGACCATTGTTAGTGGAGTCGAGGATACGACGCGATTCGCCACAACAACCGTTGTAGAAGGTGATAGCTAGGAACCATGAATCAAGGCCATGATGAGGGCATTCTCTTTGTAATTCTTTGTACCTTTCCTATGCCTCATAAAGACTTTTATCGCCTCTCTGACGGAATCCAGTAATTTGACTTCGTAAGATTGCGGTTCGTTCTGGTGGGAAGTACTTTTGATAGAAAGCAAGAGCTAGACCATCCCAGTCGGCTATTCCTAAGGCAACTCGGTCAAGACTATTGATCCAGAGTTTTGCCTTTCCTCTTAAAGAGAAGGGAAAAAGCATTTCCCTAATCTGTTCTTGGGATACTCCAGTTTGTCTCATTGTGGAGCAATAGTCACAGAAGTTTTGGATATGAAGGTTGGGATCTTCTGTGGCATTGCCACCAAATTGATTTCTTTCTATTAGATTGATGAACGCAGGTTTGATTTCGAAGTTTTGGGCTGTAATTTGAGGTGTAGCGATACCCCTTGGAAGTGTATCTGCGGTGGGTTTGGAATGGTCGGAAAGTCGAACCATTTTCGTTTGTGAAGATGAAGATGGAATGTTGGTTGAAAGTTGATTGGTGTTTGGTAATGGAGATGAGAATGGATCTTCTTCTCCTTCAAGATTAGGTAAGATATCCGAGTATTTCTCACGAATACGATCTAAACTTGAAATATCAGAAGCTTTTGAAATTCGTTGAATAGCTTTAATTTCCTACGCAGAGTTCTTTCTATTTCGGGGTCTAAAGGAATAGGGGTCCCTAGTCTAGAAGATCTGGGCATAAGATTGGAAAGCTAAGATGAAAAATCAAGAGAGGTCTAAAGGAATTTGGGTTCCTAAAGACTAGATAAAACTAATTGCGATAAAAAACACAAGAAAAAGGAAAATTAAACCGTGCTCCCCGGCAACGGCGCCAAAATTTGATCGGACCTGTCGCAAGCCCGATGCAAAGATAATTTACCCAGACTAGGCTAATAACAAATTAATGTAATTAGGGAAGTAGGGGTCGATCCTCAGGAAGATGGTATTTCCTGTGGATTGTGAGTCGTCTCACAATTGAGTTTTATCTAACGATTTTCTGGGTTTTGAGGTTTTGAATTCTAAACTAATAAAGAACATAAATAAAAACAAAATAAGAGCAAACTAAATTGAAAACAATAAAACAAATGATGAATTAACAATAATGAGAAGCATCTAGGGAAATAGGTTCACACATGTAGATTGACATATTGATGAAATTGGATTTAGGATATGCAAATAATTCATTGCGCGTTCGTAAGAATGATGTGTTCATTACAATCATAGATCAGATGGTCTAGCAGGCTTTTAGGCGATTTACTAGGTATTAATCCACCATGTCATGCTTTGTCTATTCAATTCGCGTATCTCTATCTTGGAAAGGAATTTCATACTAGTCAATGATTTTGATCAGGAATCGTCAACTATCGTTAAAGTCCAAACATGCATAGACACAATGTTTTAAAGGCACAATTTCTTTTATCCAATTGTCATCTTTAAATCAATCCAACATGGCTACCCTACACCCTAGAAAGGTGACTACTCACTCATGATAATGTTTATGTCTAAGATAATATTAACAATGAAAACTAGGATAGACATATTTAGTTGGTTTTTGACAATAATTTAGACTCTTTATAAGGCGATAATAACAACGCTATTTGACAATCTAAGGAATGAAATTACGATTATAACAACTTGAAAATGAATCTAAATGATATGAATAGAAAATAACAATCAAATGGAAAACAATAAAGGATAATGAACAAAGGATAAATTAGGAATACCTAGGGGACGACCAACAACGAAAGTGATAACGATAATAGAAATCCCTCGCATAGAATAATCGTACCTTGAATTACAACTCTTGAACCCAACAAAGTAGATTACAAAGATTGAAATTCTTATTGATCTAAGCTAATGTTTTGATATGAAATGGACAGAAATAAACTAAGAACAAAAGACAAAAGAATGAAATGATTAAACTAGAAAGACTAAACTAAAGAGAAAAGAAAAGAGCTAAAGAAGATTTGTAAAGAAGATTGTTGTGATGGATTGTATGAGATGATTTGAGAAGAGGGGCTGGAGCATCTATTTATAGTATTAGGGTTTCGTGGAGAAGAGGTCGGGCATTAAACACATAGGACAAAAATAGGAAGTTGAAGCCGTCATGCTCGGATCAGCAAGGATACCCGATCGGGTACACCCTTACCCGATCGGGTAAGTTGACATCTAGAAGCTCTTGACTAACGTTTCATCTTCCTTTGCTTTGACTTGACTTCCATCATCCCCCTTGACCTCTTCAATCGGGTTTGTTTATAGGTTTTGAAGTAAAGCGATAAATTCTTTTGCCTAATTGATTGATCTTCCGACAACTACGAAACCGTCTTTGCTTCTTCTCTCTTTTGAATTAGTGAACCTTCTCGAAATGCCCTTGGCATGGTCAAGCTTGTTTTTTCAAATCGTCGGGTTCTAGGCAAATGCTCGGACATATAGAAAAAGGGCGTAGAAACGTCACTTTCCCTACAAAACAGGTTAGAACTTAGAAATTCGCCTAGAAGACGATATTAGCTCATAAAATGGCTTAACAAAGCACAAATGACATACAAAACCGAGCTAAAGTGAGGGTTAAAATCATACAAATATTCACTTATCAAAGATCATAACTCTGCCTACTATGAGAATCCGATTCAGAAAGTGAAACTGACGAGGTAAGCTTTATTTGTCCTAAAAAAACAAGTTAACAAATTGCCTAGAAGTGCCATGATAGACTACTTTGAACAAACCCTCAACCAATGTCATGATGAAAGTCTTGACCTAAACAAATTAAAAGAGCAAATCCTTGATAATGCAAAAGAAAATCAACTTCTAAACGCCAAAACAAGAAAGTTGAATTCTAAACTTATGGCTAATTTGGCCGCAACTTCGGAATCCATTGATGCTGAGAAAATAGCTCTTAAGTCTAAATTTATAGCTAATGAAGCTTTAATCTCGGAGTTAAAAATTAACATTAAACATCTTGAGGCCAAGGTTATAGCTAATAAAGCTATAACCTAGGATTTGAGAAAAGCCAATGAACTTCTTAAGACTGAGATAAAAGTTAAAGACATTAAAATCTCATATCAAAAGCAGAAAAGTGACTCTTCATCTTAGCAACTAAAGGAAGCGAAAGCTGAAATAACGGATATTAAGAAACAACACTCAGATATGTAGTTTTGATTCTTAATAAACGTTTCCAAGACTTTTGTGATAACCTTAGAGAAAGTAGTTCCTCTAAGTGTATAGAGACTGACCACTCTGATTGTCAGAAAGAAATCAACTCTTTAAAACATTTGCGTATGCATGCTAGGAAATTTCATGACAAATGGGAAGGTAGCACAACTGTGTTGCATTTCTTAACTAAACAATTTGACAACAACATGAAAAAGGAATAAGGTCATGAATGTTATGGCTGTAGGGATCACTCTAAATGCAAAACTACCCCTTCTGAACGCGATTTGAGAAAAAGAAAATATGTTAATTTACCTGAGTATCTTATTTGTAACTATTGCGGTCATATGAGTCATCTTATAGAAAATTGCGACAAACACACAAAAGACCTAAATAAAAATATAAATTTTGTCAAAGCCTCTGACATAGAAGAGGAAGAGGACATGTGTCCTAATCCTGATCCCTTGTGGAAAAAGTCAGAAATAATGAACATCGATGTTTCTACGATATGAGTTTTGCCCGATGTAACACTTACTCATACACTCAAAAGTGAATCAAATGGCCCTAATGCACTTTGATGCACTAGGATAAAAGGAGAAAACAAGTAATAAAATGAATTAAGCGTAAAACCGACTAAGCTACCTTATCTATATCGTCATCCCTGGCAACGGCGCCATTATGACGTAGGGTTAGTCGACCTCCCCTAATCAATTAAATAACTCAACTAATGTAGTAGGGTTAGTAGAGATCGAACCACAAGGACGGTGATTAAGGCTCTAAGGTAAGTTGGTCGAATTCTAGTTCAATTCTAGCTAGAAGCAATTTGGAGGTGACTAAAGCTAACTAAGTCTAACAAATGAGTAAATATGAGATTTAAAACAAGAATTAAGAAAACTAACGCTAATGGGTTCACTAATGAGGTTGGGGTCGAATATGGTAGAAGGTAAAGTCGATCTAATGATAGGTAATGGTAGGTCTCCACCTCTCGGTGAAAGACGGTTCCTTGCCTAGGATTGGTCGGATTCTCGCCCTACCTCCCCCAAGGCTCTTATGGGCACACACAAACAATAAACAAGCCAAGCTCTCGCTTAGGCTAGAAACAAGATGAAAGAAAGCATGAATTAATCATTCTAGCATTTATACAAACACATGGTGTGAAAAAAAAAATAGGAATTACCAAAAGACTCGATTTTTACATTCAAAACCACATTCTAACCCCAAGAACCTACAAAACATCTCTCATCTACCCTACAAAGGCACTACTCACACATATTGATGGATGAAAGCATTAAAGATGGATACTTTGATAACAAATAAGCAAGAGAAGACATATTCAACATGTAAAGTAATCAAATAAATAAGAAAGAGCACATAAATGACAAGTAAATGGAATAAATATGGGAAATTACAAACATGTAATAAAAGATGTGAACTTGAATTAATAATGAAAGAAAGAGTCTTCTCTTCTCTTCAAATTACAACCCAAATCTTCATTAAAAACTAAGAGAAAGACTAGATCTAACAATAATTAAGTAGGAAATTGAGTAATTATCACTAATTAAGAGAGACTAGAGTGCTAATTAGGGAAATATTTATTATTAATTACTAGGGATCTTGTGTCTAGGGTATAAAATAGTAGAAATGAATTAAGAGAGGGGTATATATAGGTTGGTGGGATTAAGGGTTCAAAATTAAATAAAAAGGGATGCATTTGCGGACTAGGGTCCCAGCCGGCCAGCCGGCCGCCGGTGGCCTGGACCGGTTGGGGCTCACTGACTCAAAATTTGAGTTTTCGGCGAGTGAAGAAAGTCCCAGCCGGCCAGCCGGCTGCCGGTGGCCTACTCGGCTGGGACTCTCTTCTTCTTTTCGTCTCCTTCTTTTTCCTTGCTCCCCCAGCCGGTGTGGCCAGGAACCGGTGGCCTGGACCGGCTGAGAGCCCCTGCTTCCTCTTCCAATTTCTTGGTTTTGATTGAGGTTAGGTGGAGTGCCCAGCCGGCCGGCCGGCTGCCGGTGGCATACCCGGCTGGTACTCCTCTTCCTCTTCCTTCTCTTCTTTTCTTCATTTCTTATCTTTTCTTTTAATTTTTCTTCTTCTTCTTTTATTTCTTCTTTTCCTAATATGCTTAGTGACAGTTTTATACTTCTCATCCCGTCTCATACTTCTTTTGGCATATTTCCTATAAAATGAGACGGAAATTGATGCTATGAAAGCAAAGCGTGATAATAGGCAAAATGCAATAAAAGCGATGCTCAAACGCATTAAATAAGGTTGAAATAGAAAAGAATGAAGAGGGGAATCGGTCTAAATATATTGTATATCAGTTACCAAAATACAGAATTTCAAAATTTCATCAGATGATAACACGCGATCGTGTGCTAAGGGTACTCGGTCGAGTCCCCTGCCTTACTAGGTCGAGTCATTCCAAGTACAACCTCCAATACAACACTTAACCTTACATACATCATACATAACATATAATACCTTCATAACATACCTCCCATGCCTATATCACATTCATTCAGTTCGTATGCATCTTATTCATGCTTCACATAACTATACATACTCATATATAACATGCTTGTCACTAATCAAAACATTTTAATGTCATATTCACCACTGTTCACACATACTTCATTCCGTACATGCTTAATATCATACCATCAAATTGATGCTCATATTCCACATCCACTTCACATCATATTCACCAATTAAACATAGTAATCACATTACACACATATATACGTCCCGATAATTTCCCTTTGTTACCGACTAAGAGTTATAGGGGTAAACTTGTGATTTAAGTACGTCTCCAAAATCCTTGCGATAGCTCTCTACAACTCCTACCCGGATTCATTTTATTAGACACTACTAAGTTCATTGGGTTCATTGCTTTTAGGTTCCAAAATCGTCGCTCTGATACTACTTTCTAACACCCTCATATACCAAAGAGTCTTACAAGACCTCCTTAGTACATCGGTATCCTACAATATTGGTTGCCCGAGGTATGAATCAACCATAATAGAACAATAATTTATTAAATCAAGTGTTTAAATCAAAGTACACCATTCTAAATCCAGACGGCATACGTCCTAAACAATAATCCACCTGATAATATAAAGTTATTTAAGTGTGATGTCTAAGACACTAATCATCGCGGAAGCTAAGACTCAACGGCGACGATCCCAATCAACTTCCCTATACGCGAGCTCATCAAATTACATGCTGATCACCTGCTCACAATTCCCCAGTGGATCACAGCAGCTTTTAGAAAACAATACGGGGTCAGTACTATCACACCATCAATTAACGCATAAGACAATAACAACATCACCAACAAGTAACTAACGGCCAACAACACTGCTATACACCAGACCACCGCAGAGGTAACCCCTGCAGCGTCAGACTGCATATCTGACCACCATTCCACCTATTGATGCCAGACCGCAACACTAGACATCGAAAGCCCCTCACCGCAGTGAGAGTTCTCGGAACATTAATGTGCACATCCCCCTTGCAGCAGGAGAGCTACGAGAGGTGAACTCCGGGTGTGGTATGTCTTCCACCGGACCACCAAAAAAGTAACCAAGTAACCACTCCAAACTCCAAACCCGAACTCCATCATCATCACAATAGTAACCATCATCATCAACAAGTAACAACATCACAGTAACAATCTCATCACAATGATTAACATATACAGTACTGAGTAGGAAAGTCCTACCTTGTTAGCAAATCAGCAAATAATCACAAGCAAGGAATCAAAAGTCTTCTTCTACGAAGTCTCCATTTACCCATGTAATAATCATGTAATTAATAGTAACCCTTTTACCCAATTCAATTAGGGTTTCAATACCAATAATAACAATAAATCATACAGATGAATCACTTACCAATTGTAATCAACAAGACAAGAAGCAATCCAATTGTGATGGAAAAGGATACTTAAGATGTTTTTAGAGATTTTTTAGAAAATTTAGGGTTTGATTATGAATGAAAACTGACAAAGTTATGCGTTGATACCTCTTAATTATCTTTTATCAAACCGTCTGATAATATCTCGCAGACCGGTGCACTCGGACTAGTGCACTAGCCAGAAGGTTGCCTAACTGACACACGAATCACACTCGGCCGAATACATTATACTCGGCCGAGTACACAACACACTCGGTTAAGTGACCTCTATTCGACCGAATACAAGGTACTCAGAAATACGGAGTATTACATTTAGTCTTTAGATAGTTTTGTTTTGAGATCAGTGGTATTACTTTGATATATGGATTATTTGTAACAATTTATAGTGATACTTATATTTAAACCCCTCCTCTATATTCATTTCCCAACTTTCCCTACCAAATAATTTCCCATTTCTCATTTCATTTCCCATGTCTTCTTCCCCATTTCTCATCTCAAATAAATAGCTTTCATCTGCCCTCTCTCAAAATTCCAATGCCTATTTTCTACTACCACAACACCAAAAATAAATAAAGTACTTTGTGGATTAAGACAATGGTCATCTCTATGATAGGTCACTATTATGCCTGATTCCATCATATTACACCAAATAAAAAATATTAGTTTTTAGTATGAGCTTTACCTACTCGATATCCAGTTCGGCGAGGCTACCCCTCAGGAACCACCCATTTAACCCGAAAAAAGAAAACATGTTTTCGTTGTTGCCGCCTCAAATACTCACCCAGTTGAACAGTTCTCGCAAATATAAACAACAATTCTTACAAAAGTAAGTTTCAAAATAATTTTAACAACCTCCATTTCCCAAATTAAACCCTATCATTCTTCCCAAAAAAAACCTACACACACAATTTTTACCCATGTCAATCAAATAACCTTAACAACCCTTAATTCAACCCCAAATTTGGTAATAAACCCATCACCATTTTGGTAATAGAACAACCCAAGCACAATTTATCCTCTATTGTTGTTGATATACACCAATAAAGCAAGTAAAATTAACACGAAGTACCACCCTTTTACTCAACCGAAACTTAGGAGACCGGCCAAATTCAAACAAGCTATAATCTCTAAGATTGGCAACTATTCACGCGGAATTCATCCCAAAATTAACAAAACTATACACCCCAATAGAGAAATCTAAGAAACTTGATGGAAAAAAAAACTTATTTGTTACCAAATCGCTAAATCACTTGGTGAACTATTTTTAGTTATCGCTTATCGATTGCCTCGTGTATCTTTTACTCTTTACAAATTCTAAACTTACCCAGCTATTGCAACTGAAAAATACTGCATGACATGCCCGTCACAAGGTATACAGTTCTTGCATTGCTCTCTTCTTAATCCATTATTCATTTTCACCTCACTCTACCTCCGCCGTTCAGTCTCCTACATTCCATCTCCATCACCTAATTCCCCTTTATCATATTTCCTACAACTTATTCCCCATTTCAACTCTATTTTACACTATCAATTCCTTCCTCCACTCTTGGACATAGAATGTTAAGATGCTACGGTTTTCGTTGCACAAGTCAACAAAGTCTACAAGTTCTCAAACTTAAATTAGAACGTCCAGAAACTAAAGCGACACAATGTTCAAAAGACTCCAAAACATAGGTCTACTAATCAAAAAACTACAAGTCCAACCGACTCTGTAACACCCCAAATAAGACCTCCTTAGTACATCGAGATGCTACCATCTTGGTTGCCCGAGGTAGCACATATCAAATAGACAATCAAGCAACAATACTTTATTAAGTAATAGTTTTGATATTGGTTACAATATCTCATATCAAACAATAATTGTCTTAAACAAAATATCAAACCAACGTAAATATAAAGTGACAGTCAAAGTAATCTAAACAATGCGGAAGCTAGACTCGTCAGCAGCTATCCAACCAATTCCCAAGCGAGCTCAAACTAAATAACTGCTAGACACCTGCTCATGAGTCCCCAATGGATCACAGCAGTTTAAGAAAACATTAATGGGGTTAGTAACAATATAAGCCGATCAATGTAAAAGACAAAAAGAGTAATCATGCGAGGAATAGAAAACGGAGGCCCACCGCAAAGGTCACCTTAGCAGCATCAGGTTAACATCCATGACCTGCAAAACCACATATTGATCCCAGACCGCAGCCATGGGCATCGAAATTCCATCTCACCGAAGTGAGACACCTGGAACATTAATGTGCACATCCCCCTTGCAGCGGGAGAACTACGAGGGGCGAACTTCGGGTGTGATCCGTCTCCCAATGGACCACCAAAATAAAAACCAAGTAACCACTCTAAAATCCAATCCCAACTCCATCATCATCATCAATCAATAAAATACAATATCATAATAATTCATCTTATCACAAATCTATCACGCACCTACATAACATAATCATGTAATTGCCACATTTCCAATCAACTAAACATGCCCGTAAACTAGACTCATCATGACCTATATATTAATCTTAACTTAAGAACCAAACTCGACTTTCTCTAACTTTTCAGCATAGCACACCCTGACTATAAAATGCAAAACTAATTACCGAAAAATCCAATCGGTGCAAGGCTAACTATTATAGAATCCAAGACTCTTATCTCTAATGTCTTTTAGAAGACCTGTAACCGAATTACCAATCCATCACGACTAAAAAGACAGATTTATCACAACTGACAAAACGCGTCGCATAAAGTGTAACGATTCATAAAATAGTTTTAAAACATTATTTTTGAGACATTCCAGAGCCTATCATCATCTACACTACTAAAGGATCATGTGTGCAAAATATCCAAATTAGATTCAATATATAAATTAGGTCTTCGAAGCTTTTCAATTGACATAAGCAAATTCTCGTTAATCTGGATACATGTTTATAAATAATTTACACAGGACAACCGACACAAAATTTAGCTACTAAATTTGACTGACAGAAACTAGGCTTAGAATATACAATAGTCTCTTTTAAAATTTTTGAAGAAAACGTATTCGCGATATTGAAAACAATTGAACAAGATAACCCAACGAATTTGTAAACTGATGTAACAATCAAATCATTCTAACCCAAATCAAAAGTGATGATTCATGACTCATACAACACAATCAGAGACTCTAAAAGATGATTAATAATAAAAGAATTTAAATAACTTATAATGAAAAAACAAGATCGATCGTAAGGATGAAATCCCTAAATTACTAGATACACAATCCTTCACTTTCTCTCTTAGATGATTAAATAGATGGAGGAAAGGATGAGGGGAAGTTTAGAAGTGTTTTAGGGGATGTAAATTGATTAGTGAAAGGTGAGCTTAATATATATAATAACCATCTTTCTAATAAAAACTAATTGAAACAACAATTACACATGGAAAGATCCACTCGGTCGAGTGCCACCTAATCAATCGAGTACCACACTAAAAATACGGAGTATTACTGTCTTCCCTCTTTCAGGAAGAATTTTGTCCTCAAAGTTTACAACTCATACTCATAACGCAACAAGACAAAACATGCCACAACAACACAACATCAAGAAGACCATACTTATGACCTCTAACCAACACGAAGTCTCTAAAAAACACAATTAAGACCAATAATAAGGCAAACGTCTTACAAAACTAATACAGACTATTACATTCTTCCCTCCTTAAAAATGAACTTTGTCCTCAAAGTTCACACCCTCATTACCGACAAGGAAACCAGTAGTCAAGCGAACACTAGCACCATCACACACCAAAGGTACACTCAAAACCGTCACAATCCGATACAACATCTTAATCCAAAATTCTAACAATACATACATCGGCCCTTACCACATAAAAATATATCCACAAGACATTCGAACTAACACTTACCACATGACCGTCCTAACAGACCACCATACGAATGACGCTATTACACAATAGAAGACTTGATAAGTGTTAATTTGTATAATTTTATCCCCTCATTTTAGCTCGATTTGATATGGTTTATACACTTTAAGAAGTGGTTTTATGAGCTAATCTCTCCTTTGCAGTATTTCTCGTGCTTTAATGGCATTTGTAGGAATTGAGTCGTTTCTACTTCAAATCCCGTCATTTGAAGGAAATATGAGCAAGGAGAAGCTAAGAAGGACGATTACGTGAGGTTAAGATGGCATGCTATAAAGATCTAGAGGTTATGAGTCAAAGGGAACAAGTTTCAAGTCATTCCGAGCTCATATGCACAAGTTGCGACGGTTTTGCTATTCGTCGACGAAAGTCGTCTCAAACCTCATGCTCCGACCCTTAACCCTTGGGGACATGATCAAGCTAAAATAGGGGAGGAAATGAGGCCCAAGAGGTGTTAGTTACGTCCCCGTTTGAATCTAAAGTCAATGGGGTCAATGAAAGTCAAGTTATTCACCAAGGGAGATGAAACGAAAGTCAAAGAATGAAGAACACCACATACCCGATCGGGTAAGTGGTAAACCCGATCGGGTATGTCTCCTGATCCGAGCAAATGCTTCGACTTCCTCCTTTTTGTCCTATGTGATGAATGCATGACCCCTTCCCCACGAAACCTAGCCTATATAAGGAGTGTTTCAGCACACACCTCTACACACTTTTCTACACACAACCCTAGATTAGAATTAGAAAACCCTAGCCTCCATTTTACAGTTTTAGCGTCTTTATTTTAGTTTTTTCTTTCTTTCTCCATTTTGTAGTTTTAGTTTTAGATCTAGTTTTCTCTAGTCTAGTTTAGTTCTAAGTTTCCTTCAATTGTAATTGTTCTACTTGTAATTGGAATTCTAGTTTCCGGGTTTGCATTTTACTATTCAAGTTCCTATTCCATTTCAATCTTTGCTCATCCTTTCCGGTAATCCTTATTCTTATTTTTACATTATAGTTTCATTTTCTTTTAGTATTTCATTTATCATGTTTACCATTCTTAGTTTTATAATCTTAGTTTCCCTTTCATTGTTAATCATGCATAAGTTGTGGACAACCCTCGTCGAAATGCGAAATATAAAACATACAAGCATGTGAATTATATAGCGGAAAATACGGTATTTCAAAAACCTTTATACATGCAAGATAGAAAAATACGAGGAGTGTCAAAATATTACAAACTAAATAAAAATACCACAAGAGACGTAGTCTCTCAAAGTGTTAACAAAAGACAAAGTAATTAGCAACTAGCTAAACAACGTCTAGAGGTGTTTCCTCCAGGGACAACGCCCGCTAGCTCACACCCGAACCCAAAATAGTCAAAGCAAAAAGCCATCCATGCAATCAACCTGTTCATTCATGAAAAACATGAACGCCACAATCAGTGGGGAGTAACTCCGGGTTCTCCCAGCCATATCACATTAAACGTACATATAAGGAAATACAAAAGTAAAATCATGCATATATAGATATCCATGTGAGTTACGATAAGAATAGATAGGCAATCCAATATATAATGATAAGATCATATGGAAATCAAATCCGAAACCATCATCATGTTATTCAAAGACTCGGGGAAGACACTCTTAGGCAACCGAATACGCTACCTAGGGCTTGCATCTCACCGTTAGCGGTATAAGTTTGATAAGATTGAGACTCGACAAACAACCATGTCAAATCATGCAATGACCATGAATAAATCCAATCATGTTATCATCCATTCAAACAACCCAATACATAGACGGTGCCCAATCGTGCAATGCCCATGAATAATATCATGAAATCACGCATTCAAGAACGACACAAGACGACATCTCTCACGGTAAATGAAACGCACTAGCATCGTGTACATGGCAAGTATGATTAAAAGGCATCCACGAGATCACATTTCCCTGAACTCATACACGATCACATTTCGTATATGTAGACTAATTTCCTCCTGGTAGCACGACGATAATAATACGGTCTTAGTCTAAACCTGGCCAGGATCTCGGAATCACGTTTTCCGATTCGACATGCGACAACGTTTCGCATCCAAGACTCGGTCTTACAATATATATGCCGAGTACCCCAAATTCGGTAGATCAATTCACGAAAGAGGCGGAAAAGAGCTCAAGCCTCCATAACAAGTGCCGTTGCGTCCATTGCCCAATAACACCACCTCGCAAGTACACAACATTTGACGGCCAGGTCGATCAACGCAATGCGTTCAACTCCAAACAACGTCGTCGTATGCCCACTAACACATGCATTTAAGCAGTAGGATACCTCCTCGTTCCGACATTCCAGCCTTACAAACGTGGAGGTAGCCAAGGGAATGAAAGTACAAATCACAAGACAAAATAGTCCTCAAACCGTATCATTTGTAAAAACCGACTCAAAGTGGGAACATACCAAAAACCGTCACAAAACATGAGAATAGGGAATCATATAAGTTTAAATATGATAAACATGAGTCAATACATGATACATTAGCATTAGAACAAGTTTATGAAGCATTATGAATAAAAACATAGATCACCTCTCCAAAACAACGTTGTATGGAAACCAACGAAAACAAGGGTCCACTTCAAACGGTCATAACTAGAGTTCTAGACATGAAAATACATAAATTCCAATTCGAGATGATAGCTTATCCTCTTACGGTTCCAACGAGATGTCACACGCCCAAAACAAGCAAGTAACGAAGGAGATATGGTCATTTTACGAAAAGGGGTCAGTGGAGGAAAATTTCAGTCGGCAGAGAATGACGCAGCCTGCGTCACCCCGACGCAGCATGCGTCCTACGACGCAGCCTGCGTCCCCCAACGCAGCTTGCGTCCTACATGGGACTTAGGCACAATCAAATCCCAACATGCTATCAACCAAAAATCCTCATTTATCAACACAAACCATCAATTCTCATATCAAATAACAACTAACAACAACCATCATCAACAAGACAATTCCTATGATTACTAATCCTAATCTAAATACGATTACTAACATAGAAAACACATAAAACACGTAAATGATATCGAGTAACCCTTCACCGTTACCTTTTCGCGTCTTTAAACGGTTTCTAAACCTTCCTAGTCTCCACCTACATACAATTGGATAATAAAAGATGAATATCATTCACCTTAAGAAAGACGGATAATTTAAAAAGCAAGAAAGACGGTAATTGTATTACCAATACGGATAGAGGAAGCTAAGAGGGGAAGAATAAGACGAACTTACGTGAATTTGAGCAAGAAACGAATGCGGTATGATGATTACAAGATCGGATCAAAGAGGGAGGCAAGATTTTGATGGTTTCTTAGTGAAGAAGTAAAGAATTTGAGTTGTGGGAAATGAATTAGGTTTAGGGTGAGGAAGGGAGTATATGAAGGAGAAAGTCAACGAAAGTCAAAGGCGGCTCAAAAGTCAAGAAAAGTCAAACTCGCCTTAAGACGGGATTCTCATGGAATGTCGCGGAAATTCCAAATACGAACTCGGAAATTCTAAATTCGACTCGGAGCATAAAATTCTAAATTAAAACTTAAATTTGCTGAAAAGTATCCGTAAAATATTTTCACTAGAAAAATAGGGTACATTTCCGGGTGTTACAATCACCCCACCTTTTAAAAAGTTTCGTCCTCGAAACTTGAGAGTAGAAAACAAAAGTATCAAAGACAAGAATCGGATTTAAAAATTAACACGAAAACTTTTATACGGAAAACATTCATGAAATGAGGTTCTTCTCGAAAACGGTTTTAGGAAATTTTTCATAAGTGTGAAACTTTATTTACGAATCACAAGAGTGTCCGTCGCGAACGAGAACTCTAATTATCCATATCAAATCAAAGTCGAAATAGTGAAATCGAAATTCAGAACAAACGTTAGTAAGTGCAGGACTAGTCATCAGACGTCTCCAATAACAAGTCCGAACATCCAACCAAACGCAAAATCCAAATATAAAAGCAAAAGAAATCCATTTTCTCCAAAAAGAGGGTACACAAACCATCTTTAGATTTCTTTGAAACGTTAAATTAGAAATATGGTATGGAAATTTGAAGGTTTTATCAAAGATAAAATCAAATAACAAGACATTACACGTACATAGAGCGACTCGAACATCAAGTTCACAAATCACTATAACAAAATATATACAAAACACGCAAAAACAAAACAAATCGAATTCTTAGGGATAGGAAGATTAAGATAAAGACGGCAGGAAGATCTACAAGAATTCGACATCACTAACTCTACTAATAAACCAAATCCTCAAGAGAATGCAATTTACCCAATTTGCAACTCATCAATTTCAATCATCAGAAATCTTACAAAAATATTCCATAATCACGAAACTTCGAGTAACAAATCCCAATTATTCGAATCCACTTAGAATTCTACTAAGTCATCGGCACGGTAGACTCCACAAACTTAACAATCCACATGAAGATTATTACGCACTCTAATCTTTCTTAGTTTCATCAAAACTCTCTTACTAGAAAACACCAACACAGTAGTTTATCTATGAAAAAATGATGCTAACAACCACAAAGAAAGGCTTACCATGAAAGCCTTTTAATCCAATTACTTCAAACTCTCTCTCTAAATTTATAATTGAAACTTTTCTCGTCCTCAAAATTCAAAAACCACCCCCAACACGCAACAAACATAATTATCTAAGATTCAACTAGCCTCATCCAAGGTCTCACGACAAGGGAAAATCTACAATCCATTATCGGTTATAAGGATTCTTTAATACGCCATAACATCCTTAATTCGATCATTACTATGCTCGAAGCCTCAAATACAAATAGTCACATTAGCAAATTATGGTGATTATACTCCTCAAACTTTGGGTTACCGGCTTAAATTTGCTAAAGCAAAGTCTCTTTTAGAATCCACCAATTAGAGACATCTAATTCCCAAATGATATCCCAAGCAACCGTTATAATACCCAACAACAACGAACTATTATCATGATCGACTCAATTCTCAAAATAGCACTACAATACCAAGCTCCAAATCTAAAACCGCCAAGAGAGGATACATCATCACTATTAGGATTCATCCTAGAGCTTAAGTCCTATTTTCCATGATCAAAGACAACATGAAATTTTCTCAAACCAAAGACACATATTCTAGCTAAAGAATCCCAAAATATATTACACTTAATCTCTGAGCCTTACAAACGGAATATCCAATCCACTAGAGAAAAGATGAAGGAGCAATAGGAAACGATAAGGAATCTCAAGGAGAACACGAGAATAATTCAAGCACGAGATTAGAAGAGAGGAACGCTTGAAAACAACGAGGTCATAAGCAAGAGACAAAGCAGATAGCAGAGTTATGAAGATATCTGAGTAAGAAAGAAGATACGAGTTTGCGATTTCTTAAAGATCAATCTTGACAAAAACATTCAAGAACTGAAATGATAAGGAATGATGGCACGAGTAAAGGTTTAAGGTTAAATCCACAAAATTTCTCCTTTTCAGACTTAGGGTGATAGTAAAGCAACTCATCCCAAACAAAGGTCTCTTACAAGGGACCATCGTACCACAATCATCAAAGTAAGGTACACCTAGATTTAACAAATCGATAACAACCCAATTTATCCACCCTTTCATATAACACGGATTCCTAATTGCGGAATTGCAACTCAAGCATAATAACATTCTCTCAACTCCCTAATTTGACACATTCCCAAAGGTTTCAAAAACCGAAGAACCAATAAGGAATTCTCCATACTAATCTCTTTTCAACTCCTACGGCCACAAGGTAGAACACCGAACAAAACGTCATTAACAACATCATATAGCCCACGAGTTCATTTTTAACAAAGTACAACCTCAAGTCAAACATCATCATTAACATCCCAAAGTATTTCCATCATAGATTACATCATCGAACCTCGCTCATATCTATAATCCTCAAGTAATATGGTTCAACTTACCACGAAACCTTACTACTTCAAACGAGTCTCCGATACCATAAGATAAGATCATATCTATAAATCCAAGAACTATAGCCAACTGCTTTTTCACCAAGCCTATACTCTAACACATAAACTAGAATCCACAAGAAGTCACTTAGTCTCAAAAGCATTTTACAACTCAAGGCATAATTCAAAATCCTAAATTCAAAAGATTAAATCGCTAATGGGTTAAGAAGTCTTAGCCAACTCATTCAACCTTACACCATCAAATATCATGAACTATCCACACATTAGTCATGACAAGCATCAAGCATTAAAATCATCAAACTTATCTTACTACCTTTCTTAGAGATACAACCAATCACCACTATAGGTGAATTTAGATCTACACCATTTTCCTCAAATCACAAATTCATTCTAACCAACACTAATATTCCACAAAGTTCAAAGTTCTTCCGATCAAGTACAATATACCACAAACAAAAGGGTATGACATCCATAAAAATGTTACATGAGGAAGGTAAGGATACCAATTGATAAGGAGGAGGGAAGTAACAAGAGTAATCTCCAAGGGGAGAAGACGTTAGATGATAAACAAGCACTTAGATAGAAGGAAAAGAGCATGATACATTAAGGACGAGAGAAAAACATCGATGAGGAAGAAATACGCTTCAATTAAGCTCGTCAATCTTCAAATCTTCGGTAGAGGATACTTCTTCTAGGTAACACAATGATCCACCTTAAGACGGTAGATACAAACAAACATAACATCACTCAACACAATCAACAAACAAGTTAGAACCTAACAAACATCAAGTACACCAAAGACTACCACCTTAGGTCCTTAAGTCTACCCATCTTTCATTTATTATTTCAAGGTCAAGTAATTTAAGTTTAGGGTTCACGTGTGTGCGTCGGGAGCGATAAAGCTCTGATACCAACTGTGACAACCCTCGCGAATGCGGAAATATAAAACATACAAGCATGTGAAATAATATGCGGAAATATGAAGTTTTAAAAACTTTTATACATGCAAGATAGAAAATACGAGGAGTGCCATAATATTACAAACTAAATGCGGAAATACAACAAAGATACGGGGTCTCTTAAAATGTTAGCAAAGAACAAGTGTTTAGCAAAACTAGCTAAAATCGTCTAGAGGTGAAACTTCCAGGGACAACGCCCGCTAGCTCACACCCGAACCCAAAATAGTCAAAGCAAAAAGCCATCCATGCAAGCAACCTGTTCATTCATGAAAAAACATGAACGCCACAATCAGTGGGGAGTAACTCCGGGTTCTCCCAGCCATATCACATTAAACGTACATATAAGGAAATACAAAAGTAAAATCATGCATATATAGATATACATGTGAGATACGATAAGAATAGATAGGCAATTCGATAAATAATGATAAGATCCTGTGGAAATCAAATCCGAAACCATCATGTTATTCAAAGACTCGGGGAAGACACTCTTAGGCAACCGAATACGCTCACTAGGGCTTGCATCTCACCGTTAGCGGTATAAGTTTGATAAGATTGAGACTCGACAAACAACCATGTCAAATCATGCAATGACCATGAATAAATCCAATCATGTTATCATCCATTCAAACAACCCAATACATAGACGGTGCCCAATCGTGCAATGACCATGAATAATATCATGAAATCACGCATTCAAGAACGACACAACGACATCTCTCACGGTAAATGAAACGCACTAGCATCGTGTACATGGCAAGTATGATCAAAAGGCATCCACGAGATCACATTTCCCTGAACTCATACACGATCACATTTCGTATATGTAGACTAATTTCCTCCTGGTAGCACGACGATAATAATACGGTCCTAGTCTAAACCTGGCCAGGATCTCGGAATCACGTTTTCCGATTCGACATGCGACAACGTTTCGCATCCAAGACTCGGTCTTACAATATATATGCCGAGTACCCCAAACTCGGTAGATCAATTCACGAAAGAGGCGGAAAAGAGCTCAAGCCTCATAACAAGCGGTACGCTACATGCAAATAACACCATCTCGCAAGTACACAACATTTGACGGTCGGGTCGATCAACGCAATGCGTTTTTCAACTCCCAACACGTCGTTGTATGCCCACTAACACATGCATTTAACAGTAGGATACCCTTCGTTCCGACATTCCAGCCTTACGAACGTGGAGGTAGCCAAGGGAATGAGAATACAAAGCACAAGACAAAATAGTGCTCAAACCGTATCATTTGTAAAAACCGACTCAAAGTGGGAACATACCAAAAACCGTCACAAAACATGAGAATAGGGATTTATATAAACTTAAATATGATAAAAATGAATCAATACATGATACATAAGCATTAGAACAAGTTTATGAAGCAAAATGAATAAAAACATAGATCACCTCTCCAAAACAACGTTGTTTGGAAACCAACGAAAATAAGGGTCCACTTCAAACGGTCATAACTAGAGTTCTAGACATGCAAATACAGAAATTTTAATTCGAGGTGATAGCTTATCCTCTTACGGTTCCAACGAGATGTCACACGCCCAAAACAAACAAGTAACGAAGGAGATATGATCATTTTACGAAAAGGGGTCAGTGCGGGAAAATTTCAGTCGGCAGAGAATGACGCAGCCTGCGTCACCCCGACGCAGCCTGCGTCACCCCGACGCAGCCTGCGTCCTACGACGCAGCCTGCGTCCCCCAACGCAGCCTGCGTCCTACACGGGACTTAGGCACAATCAAATCCCAACATGCTATCAACCAAAAATCCTCATTTATCAACACAAACCATCAATTCTCATATCAAATAACAACTAACAACAACCATCATCAACAAGACAATTCCTATGATTACTAATCCTAATCTAAATACGATTACTAACATAGAAAACACATAAAACACGTAAATGATATCGAGTAACCCTTCACCGTTACCTTTTCGCGTCTTTAAACGGTTTCTAAACCTTCCTAGTCTCCACCTACATACAATTGGATAATAAAAGATGAATATCATTCACCTTAAGAAAGACGGATAATTTAAAAAGCAAGAAAGACGGTAATTGTATTACCAATACGGATAGAGGAAGCTAAGAGGGGAAGAATAAGACGAACTTACGTGAATTTGAGCAAGAAACGAATGCGGTATGATGATTACAAGATCGGATCAAAGAGGGAGGCAAGATTTTGATGGTTTCTTAGTGAAGAAGTAAAGAATTTGAGTTGTGGGAAATGAATTAGGTTTAGGGTGAGGAAGGGAGTATATGAAGGAGAAAGTCAACGAAAGTCAAAGGCGGCTCAAAAGTCAAGAAAAGTCAAACTCGCCTTAAGACGGGATTCTCATGGAATCTCGCGGAAATTCCAAATACGAACTCTGAAATTCTAAATTCGACTCGGAACATAAAATTCTATATTAAAACTTAAATTTGCTGAAAAGTATCCGTAAAATATTTTCACTAGAAAAATAGGGTACATTTCCGGGTGTTACACTTGTAATGTCTAATGTATGGTTTCTTTATTTGGTTTCTTTGTTTGGCTTTGAGGTAGTCTCATTGACTCCCTTGTAGGATTTGTAGGATCTTGTACTCCACTCTTTTGATTAATGATAAGATCCTGATTTTCTGCAAAAATAAAATAAAATAATAATAATAATAATCTGACTGTTACTAATAGTATTCATGGTTGTCCGAATGGTAATGGTAAGGGCCTTACTAAGGCCGCTTGGCAAAAGCATTTTCTGGATCGACATTGTATTGCTGGTGCTATGGGGCTTACGTGTCAAACTCTTACTAATAGTCTGACTGTTTTCTCTAATACCGAGATTACCTTGAAGCGGATGGGTCTTTGGTTGTGTGGGGAGTGCTTTAAAACCCATACCTTTCGCTCTAGGTGTCGACATAGCCGGGGTGATATTGTTGCGCCACCAGATTGTGGTGATGGTGTCGTTAGCTTTATTATTCATGGTATCCCAAGACCTCCTGCTCCGTCTCCCTCGGTTCTTTCTTCTGATGATGGGGTGGGGTCTGCTCAGTGGTCTATATCTTCGCTTGATCGTTTATTATCTTTGGGTCTTCGCACCGTGAAATCTATTCCTCCTAAATGTCGTCTTGGGTTTGCTCGGGTTTTGAAGGGGGTCTTGGATGGTGTGGCTGACTCTCCTGGTGACCTCTCCTGCTGGGTTCGTATGCTTGTGTTGCCTCTTTGTCTGCTTAAGACCTTCGCTCCTCGGAGTAATCTTGAGTGTAGGACTTCTGTTAGGCGACAGCGCCAGGAGGAGAGTATTACCAGGGCTATACTTGCTTGGGGGGTGCCTGGAGGGGGTTTGCAGCTTTTACAGGAGTGTTTGGCTGAGGTTCCTTCTTCGTTTCATGTGGAAGAGGGTATGGATTTGAGTGAGCTTAACCTCCGCCAATGTCGGCGGAAGATTGGTGATGGCCACTATTCTGCTGCTGTTAGGGTGCTTTCTTCCTCTGGTGTAGCCCCCTACTCTGATGCCACTCTTGGTGCTTTGCGAGAGAATCACCCGGCCGCCCCATCTCCTTCCTTGCCTCCTTTGCCTGTGGATCATCATTCTCTTGTTGCCTCTTCGGCTGTGATTTTGGATATGATTCGTAGTTTCCCACGTGGCACTTCTTGTGGGAGGGATGGGTTTCGTGCCCAACACCTCATGGACTGCTTGAGTGGCGCTGCTGTGGCTATCTCTGATGATTTGATCGCTTCTATTACTAGGGTGGTCAATCTTTTTCTTGAGGGCAGATGTCCACAAGCTCTTGGTGAGTACATTGCCAGCGCTCCACTCACGCCGCTTGTTAAACCTGGTGGTGGTGTTCGTCCTATTGCTGTTGGCACCGTCTGGAGACGTCTTGTTTCTAAGGTAGGTGCTTGTTTGGTTGGTCCTTCTTTGTGTTCTTATTTTGCTGGTCTTCAGTTTGGGGTTGGGGTGTCCGGTGGAGGAGAGGCTGTCTTGCATGCCTTGAATCGGTTCATTGAGGCTCGTGGTGGTGTTGTGGGGTTTTCTATGTTGCTGGTTGATTTCCAGAATGCTTTCAACCTTGTTGATCGTGTAACCATGCTTCTGGAAGTTCGCCGTCGTTGCCCGATTCTTTCCCGTTGGGTGGAGTTCTGTTACTCTAGCCCTGCCCGCCTTTATTATGGGGAACATTGTTTGTGGTCTTGTCCGGGAGTCCAGCAGGGTGATCCTTTGGGACCCTTGCTTTTCGCTTTGGTTTTGCATCCCTTGGTGTGCAAGATACGGGATTCTTTTGATTTGAGTTTGCAAGCTTGGTACTTGGATGATGGCACCATTGTTGGAGATACTTTGGAAGTGGGATGTTTTAAATTTGATTTTGGCAGATGGTCCTCAGTTTGGTCTTCATCTTAATGTCGCTAAGACTGAGGTTTTTTGGCCTACTGAGGATCCTCGGAGTCGTCTTCCTGGTGTTTTCCCCCCTTCTATTGCTCGGCCTTTGCGTGGTGTCTCTGTGTTGGGTGGGCTTGTCAGTACTTGCCCTAGTTTTGGCAGTGAGCTTGTGGCGAAGAGAGTGACTAAGACCATCGAGCTTATGGATTTGGTTGCTAGGATTGAGGACCCGCAATGTGAGTTGCTTCTGCTTCGAGCTTGTACTGGTATTTCTAAGCTCTACTTTACCCTCCGTACTTGTTCCCCGGGGAGCTTTGGGTCTGTCCATCTTCGTTTTGATGCAGCGCTGCGTTCTAGTTTGGAACGTATTGTTACCGCGTCTGGGCCTGGTTTTGGGGATTGGCAGTGGCGCCTTGCCACTTTCCCTTTTCATCTTGGTGGGCTCGGTGTTTATGCTGCCGGGGATGTTTTGCACTATGCTTTTTTGGCGTCCCGTTTGCAGTCTGCTGATTTGCAGGCTAAGCTTCTACGACCTTCTGGTATTGTGGATGCTGGTCCTACTTTCGATGCTGCCTTGCGGGTGTTCTCTGAGACTACAGGTTCTGCCTTTTTATGTGATCCTAGTGAAATCGCTGCCCCTAAACTTATGAAGAAACTGGCAGATATATATTTTGCGAGGATTGCTGCTACTGCGGAATCTGTTTTCTCTTTGACACCGCGCCAGCTTGCGTTATGGAAGTCTCAGCAGGGTACCCACTCCTCTGATTGGTTGCGTGCGGTCCCTATCTCTGGGTTGGGTCAGACTATGAACGGTAGGACTTACCGTAGTGTGCTTGGGTATCGACTGGGTATTCCGTTATTCGGGGTATCTAGGCCTTGTCCTGCCTGCTCTCGGGTTTTTGCTGATGATATTTTTGGGGACCACGCGGTTTCTTGTACTGGTACTGTGGGGGTTAAGCATCGGCATAACCTCGTTCGTGACACTTTATTTGACATATGCTATAGGGCTGGTATTTCTGCGGGCAGGGAGGTTGATATCGGTTTGGTTGACGGGCATGGCGGGTCTCTTCGTCCCGCGGATGTGCTTCTTTATTCCTGGGACAGGGGGCGTGATGTGTGTGTTGATTTGACAGGGTCTTCCCCCTTGACTCAGACTGGGATGTCTGATTTTGTGCCGGGACGGGTTGTCGCTGATGCTGCTCAGCGCAAATGTGCTAAGTATGGAGATTTATGCGCGGCTGCTGGCTATGGTTTCCTACCCTTCTCTTTCTTTTCGCTTGGAGAGCTGGGCTCGGATGCTGTTGACTTGCTCAAGCGGATCCAGAAATTCTCCGTATCTCAGGATGCTGGGGCTCGGGTGGCCGCTTATATCTTTACTAGGCTTAGTTTTGCTATAGCTAAGGGGGTGGGGGCCCAGATTGTCTCTCGGCTCCCCACCAACTTCTTGTAAACTTTACATTTTATTTTAATGAAAGCTGCGCGCATATAATAATTAAAAAAAATAAAAATAAATAAATAAATAAATAATAATAATAATAATAATAATAATAATAATAATAATAATAATAATATTAATAAAAAGTTTTATGTTTAATATGAGTATAACTAAAGTGAGCTGAATTTAGTGCAGCTGAACTGAACTGAATGAAGCTGAACTGAATTGAACTGAATAGAGCTAAACTGAACTGAATTGAATGGAGCTCAACCGAACTGAAACTGAATAGAGCTGACCTGAATTAAAATGAGTTGAAATTAAGTCAGAAAAAATAAGGTCTTAGGCCTTGTTCTTTTGGACTTAATTTCAGCTCTTATAAGTTCGGTTCAGTTCAGTTCAGCTCCAATAAGTTCAGTTCAGTTCAGTTCAGCTCTATTAAGTTCAGTTCAGTTCAGTTCAGTTTAGTTTAGTTCAGTTAAGTGCAGTTAAGTTCAGATCAATTTAGTTCAACTTATATTATTTCAACATTATTATTATTATTCTTACTATTATCATTGTTATTATTATATTAATTAATTTGTTATTATTATATTAATATATTTTTTAAAATTTATTACATTACTATTATTTATTATTATAATTTTTATTTATATTATTATATTTATATTTAATATACTTATTTATTATTATATTATTACGGTTAGTTAATGGAAATATTAGTATTACTAGTATTTATTATTTTTATTATTTTGTTATATTATATTTAATATTTTATTAATATATTCACAATATTATTATTATTATTATTATTTACTATTAATAGTATTTATATCATTTATAGTATTATATTATACTTATCGTAGTAATTCTTTAGATACTTTTGTTAATATATTTATTACTATATTATATTATTACTAATAATGTTATCATTTATATTAATATTTTATAATATTATTATTATATTATATTAATATAGTATTATACTAATGTTTAAGATATTATTAATTATTATTATTATGTATAATATTATATTATTATATTATACTTATCATATTTATTTTAATTACTATTTTTAATATACTTATTACTATATTATAATATTATTATTATATTAGTATTTTATTTTCATATATCTTATTATATTATTATTATTATATTATATTAGTACAATAATATTATTACTAATGATTAATATTATTATAATATTTTCTATTGTATTATTATTGTCATAATCTTTTTATTAGTTCAATTCAGTTCAGTTCAGATCAGTTTAGTTCAGGCCTATTAAGTTCAATCCAATTCAGTTCAAATCCAATCAATTAAGTTTAGCTCAATTCATTTTAATTCAGATCATTTCAGACCAAATAAACAGAGCCTTAGTAGAACTTTTAGCCCATACATTCACTAATGTAAAATGGCCTACAATAGGTCTTGCTTGTGACGGGTCGGATCTTGCGACGGGTATTTTGTGAAAGGAAATGGGTAAAGGGGACAAGGTGGATATTTTGTGAGAGAATATGGTACCCGTCTTAAGCTTAAGACGGATACCCCCGTCTTAAACGAGAATTTGTGAATGGCCTAAGGAGGTGAGCATTTTTAGGTACCGACTTATATGACTGACATGCATCATGGAAACACTCAGATTTCTTATAAATTAGGCAGAAATCAAAGAGATTGATAACACCTCAATAATAGGGGTGGAAACACAGATGAGGATGAATATAAATATATAACTCGTCTGATGACACCTCAATAATGGAGGTAGAAACGGATGAATATAATATAACTCATCTGTAGATCTTGCAAACTCAACCACATTTGAAAAGGCTGATTCGAGATCAAGCCCTACCATGTGATCTAAAATTCGAATTTACCAGACCCGAATATGGAATCGAACTTTTTTAACTTGCAATTGACCGGATCCCAAATGACTCGATCCGAAGCCACCTGACTCAAAATTGACCGGGCAAAATATAATTCAAATTGAAAAAACGTAAATGACTCATTTAAAAGTACACTTAATATAACTTACGTTAAACAATAGTGAATTATCAAAATTAAATGAAACATAGGGTAAAATTTAATGTACTTTTTTTTCTTCTAAACCATTAATATGAAAATGACCCGCATCCGAAATAACTTGGCGTGCTTGACCAAACCAACATACTCGAAAAAAAATACAAATACTCGAAATAACTTGTCTGACCTATCGCGATAATATAACAAAACCGAACTAACTCGACCCAAATTAACACGATACCCGTTTGCCGTGTCTGTTTCCCATAATAATGCATTACATAATAGCACAAATTCTAATTTGTGACAGGTCCCCGTCGCAAGCTTGCGACGGGTCAAATCCCCCTCACATAGAGCAAGTGGAGGGGCAAGTGGAGGGGCAAGTAGGGGCAAATAGAGCCTCCCACTTACCTTGCCACTTGTTCTCTGTGAGGTGGATTTGACTCATCACAAGTGTAGAGTCTATTGATCGAATACGAAAGAGGGGGGTGAATTGAGTATTAAAAACTAGCCCCACTTTTTCGATTTATATGATATGTAATTAATTATTTAATCTTATGAATTAAAATCAACTAATTAATTAATCAAAGTAAGCGCAAGTAACGAAATAACGAAAAGTAAAGAGAGTATAGAGAGGCACACGGATTTTTGAAGTGGTTCAGTTTCACACGTTGAAACCTACGTCCACTATTCTCGATTAATAATTTTTAGTCCCTTTCTACGGATTACAAAAATTATCAACCCACTCGTATAATCAACACTATGATTATAACTCAAGGTGAGTATCACTAAATACTCTATACTATCTTACGCTAATAAGAAAGTACAATATAACTCACACAGATTCCCGTTAAAAAAGAATTGTAAGCTTATAATGATGTACTATTATCCAATAACGTATTTCACTCAAGCGATTGATAATAATTGATACACGACTCTTTTGAATAACAAACTCTAAAAATAATAAATATTTTGCTCAAAGGTTTGCTTTAAAACGATTTTGGAAAATCAACACTAGTATGTATGTGTGCCGTGTGATATGTGTGTATTTCGTGTCTATGTCGTGTGGTTCAAAATAATATGTGAAGGAGTATTTATAGTAATAGAAGTATAGTAGATCTAAAACCCTAGCTTAATATTTAAGAAAGATATTTATCTTTAATACCATAAAATAATATTTGCTTATCTTTTAGAAATATCTTTATCTCAAAATATTATTTGGTTTATCTTATAGAAATATATTTATATTTTAATATCTCAAAATATTGTTGTAAAGATATAATAGAATCCTAGATTAGGTAAACAAGGGAAACAACCTAGATAGGCCGAAATCCCCTAGCTCACGAAACCCTAGGAGGCACGCATCCCTAGGTGGCACAAACCTAGATTTCCACGAAACCCTAGATGGCTCAAACACTAGGTGGGCTAATTAGGTTAACAACAAATTGAGATAGAATATATTACAACCCCTAGGTAGCATGACAACCCATAAGTTGTATTACTAACCAATAGAATCTCATAAATATATTCTCAAATAAAACTTTTGATAAATATAAAAATATTCTTTCACTTTTGAAATCATTTCAAAACATTTTATTTCCAAAATCATGCATCAATATTTTATCATCCAAAGTCATAGACTAAAGCTATAACTTTGAACATAAAATCTCTCGAATGGAATAGTTACCGAATGACGACCTATACTATCTAATCTTCACAAAGATCTTCAGTATACGGATCATCTCTTCATCTTGATCACAAAGACCCTCCATCTTGAGTCTTGAGCTACTTGAGGTAGATCTTGCTTGAAGCGATTTTCTTTAAAGTTATGACTGATAGCTATAACTTCCATGTTAACTTCCAAAGTTATTCCTGAAGTTGTTATAACTTTGTCTTACAGTCTTTATCAAAGTTATGCCTAACTTTGATCTTTCTTCTAATAACTGTTGCTAGCTATAATAAGACTAAAGCACACAATTACACGCATATGATATATCGAGTAAAACATATTATCACGTAAACACATGTCATTATCAAAACTATGAAATTGGTCCAACAAATTCCCCATTTTTGATGATGACAAGTCTCTTATGATTTCCTCTTAACAATGTGACTAAGTATGGTTCCCCCTCAAAAAAACACTCCAAAGTTATAGCAACTTTGATCGCAAGAACATAACAACTTAGCCAAAGTTATAACTAGAAAGACTTTAAGAGATAACGAGTCTTGACAAGGAGCAAGCTTAAGCAAAGACTCAAATCATATCATTTCTTCCCCCTCTTGGCATCATTGAAAAGACAAGAACAAGGATATAAAATGACTAGAATAACACACGTCAAGGCAAGAAATAGATATGCAAAATACGCAATATAAAACGATATATACCAAGCAAGATCAAGTGCAAATGTTAATTAAGAACTACAAACCATAAGAAATATTGTTAGTTGCCATTTGGGCCGAATAGGATAGAGTTTAACAAGCCAAAATGGGCCGAATTGGTAAATAGTTCAAGAAACAAACATACAAGGATAAGAAGATCAAGGCATGTTGGGTTGGCGGATTTTGTTAGGGTCAACATAACCGGGTCGGGTGCGGTACTCGAGAGTGGAAAGACGATCAAGGCACGTGGACACATGGGTAGCTTGAGCGGTGAGGCAAACATCAAAGTTCCGAACTTTCAAGGAAAGGGCCTCCGTCGCATCAAAGATAGTACGCATCCCCTCACGCATTTCCGTACCACTTTTAACCAACGAGCCTCCTTGGCTCACCAAGTATTGCATTCGGTCCCTTTGCCTATACATCTCTTGTCGACTATCGACAATGTTCCTCTCTAATTTTGCTAGGCAATCATCCACACCCGTCATCCATGCCCTCAACTCACTACTCACACTCGACCCACCATGGTCACGGGTGGAGCTAGTGGACCCCAATGCCATGGTTTGAACAATCTTGTCCAACACTGCATCAATCTTCGTGTCTTGCGCATCAAGGCGCTTCATCACACTTCCCATAAACATATCCAACCTAGACTCGATTCCCGAAAAATCAGCCCCAACTGGCTTCAACCCGACCGAACCCCCTTTGGTCAAAAACATCAACTCCGGTCCACAAGCATCCAACTTCATGAATTTTAAAAACGTGTCACACATATCATCCTTGACGGTAACACCATAACTATTCACATCAACGACCCCTTTCGACTCAAGTAGCCGTGACACCCACATCACGTAGGGTAAATCAAGGGTCGAATAAATCTTGTCCTCGGTCACCGAAAAGGCCGTTTGTGAGATACGAGAAAATACAAGAAAAGGAAGATTAACCCGATTTCCCTCCAACCAATTATTCACAACCAACATCTCATAACATGCAATTTTGTCTCGTCCTCCCCGACACGGAATTACGGTGTTCCACAAAAAATTCAACATAAATTTCAACTTTGGGGACACACTCCCCGCCAAAACACAACTTGATAAAGAAGCCCCAACATCAAAATATTTCTTAACCTCTAACCTAGCCTGGTCCGACAGTTCGTCCCATGACGTACTCGGATTGATTTTGATTCCATCATCAGGAACCAAAAACAGAGTACAAAAGTCAGTCATGGAGACCGAAACCGAACAGCCATTAACAACGGCATTCAACACTCCATCGGTTAACAAAACAGAAGCGAAAAACTGGATTACCTCAATCGGATAGACTGGACCCAAAAATCGTGACACGGTTTCCCATTCTTGAAAATTTAGAAAGTCGTTAAAGAATCCTAAAGCCGCATATTTTTCACACCAAGCTTTCGGATAATGACGACCCCCATGGATTCCGTACTGAGCAACCTGATTGACAAGCTTCCGTTCATCTTTCGTGAGACGGAGTTTGTCAAGCCCGAAAGATGTTTCTTGAGGCGAAAAGTCACGGAATGTGACCCGTGTAGTCACCTCGGGAACCGTGTCAACAGTTTCGGTAGTAGCTTCTTCTTGAACTCTAGCTTTTCCCTTATTTAACCTTCTTCTTTTGGTACCCTCAAGTACCGTACCGGACTCGGTTTGGTTCATGGTAGGTGTTTTTTGTGTGGGATTAGGAGAAGTATTTGTGGGCATGCTAGGCTTTGGAGTTTTGGGGTTTGGGTTTTTGGAGATTTTTGATCTTGTGGAAGCCATGGATAAAGCTTGAAGGTGATGGTTAAATTTTTGTTGTTGTTGTAGGGGTGCCGTGAAGAGGGAGAGAAAGAGTAAAATTGGGTGAAGTGTTTGTGTGGTGAAAGTGATGGGTAATTATGACAAGTAAAAATTGGTTGTTGTACTTTTGTACTTGGCACATGGGTGTGCCGGCTTCTAGAGTCCATTTTCCTTTTTTTTGTTTTTTTTTGTTTTTGAATTTGGGTAGGAAAAGGAATCTTAGGTAATTAATTGTGGGGATATGGTAAGGATAGAATTTGGTAAATAAAAAGATATGGTAAGGTGATTTTATTTGAGACTTTCGGCCAACATAGGATTCTAGGGTAGAATTTTGGTCAATTTGGAAAGTGAATAAGATAGGTTTTTGGGAAATATGTGGTTCATAATTCAATTTCCATAGAACACTTAATATGCAAGATACTCACGTAAAATATATAATATTAAACACAAATATACTAGCAATGAAATATGCGGACACAGTCATACAATCTCGTCTTATTCTAGCCAGTCACGCAGGTTCACAAAATGACTATGACGAATTTAATTGCTACTGATTAAACCAATTTCCAACCGCAAAATCTCAAAACGTCTTCTTGTTAACGCCTTTGTTAAAATGTCAGCCCATTGATTTTCAGTACTACAAAATTCGAGTTTAATGTTGCCCTTTTCTACATGGTCACGCAAAAAATGATGTCTAATGTCTATATGCTTAGTACGAGAATGCTGAGCTAGGTTCTTAGAAATAATAATAGCACTCGTATTATCACAGAAAACAGGCATACAACCAACATTAACACCATAATCACATAGGATTTGCTTTAACCAAAGTAGTTGAGAACATACCAGTCCTGCAGCTATATATTTGGCTTCTGCAGTAGACAACGCAACCGAATTTTGCTTCTTTGAGCCCCAAGTAATTATGCAAGGTCCAACAAACGTAGCAAATCCAGAGGTACTTTTTCTATCTAGGGAACATCCTGCATAATCTGCATCTGAATATCCTACTAGATCGAAATTACACTCAAGTGGATACCACAAATATAAATTAGATGTACCAATTAAATATCTCAAGATACGTTTAACTGCAATCATATGTGACTCTTTAGGACATGGTTGAAATCGAGCACAGACACATACGCTAAACATAATGTCAGGTCTACTTGCAGTTAAATATAATAAAGAACCAATCATACCTCGATATGTAGTCTCATCTACAGACTTACCATTTTCGTCTAAGGTCAACGTTTTGTCAGTTACCATAGGCGTGTCCATTGGATGAGCGTTTTCCATACCAAATTTTCTGATTAGCTCCTTGACATATTTTTGTTGGTGAATCTTTATCCCTTCCTTAGTTTGTTGAATTTGCAATCCGAGGAAGCATTTCAATTCTCCCATCATGCTCATTTCAAATTCTGAGGTCATAAGATCTGAAAAATACTTGCACAATTTATTGTTAGTAGAACCAAAAATAATATCGTCTACATAAATTTGAGCAACAAGTAAATCAGAACCCTCGGATTTTAGAAATAGGGTTTTGTCGACAGACCCTCTTTTGAAATTGTTTTGCAATAAAAATTTTGACAATCTGTCGTACCAAGCCCTAGGAGCTTGTTTCAAACCATATAAAGCTTTATCGAGTTTAAAAACATGGTTTTGAAATTTGTTATTCAAGAATCCGGGAGGTTGTTCAACAAAAACCTCTTCTTCCAAATAACCGTTAAGAAATGCAGTCTTAACGTCCATTTGAAATAGTTTCATTCCTTTATGAGCTGCGAAGGCGATGAGCAAGCGAATAGCTTCAAGTCTTGCTACTGGTGCAAATGTCTCGTCATAATCAATCCCTTCTTGTTGATTATAACCTTTAACGACTAATCGAGCCTTGTTACGAACTATAACTTCTGAGTCATCCAATTTATTTCTGATACACATCGTAGTTACCACTCACAGTTCGATTAGAGGGTCGTGGCACAAGGTGCCAAACCTTATTGCGTTCGAACTGTTGAAGCTCCTCTTGCATAGCCACAATCCAGTCGGATTCTGCAAGTGCTTCCTTGATGTTGGTAGGCTCTATGGTAGGTAGAAATGTATAAATGAACAAAAGTTATTTAATGTTTGCCTAGTTTGAACTCCTTTAGTCAAACTTCCTAGGATACTATCCATAGGATGAGAACTTTGATCGTTCCATGCTTAGAGTTCTAGGCTCATCATCATCTAATGAAACTTCATTTCCTCAAAATGATTCAGAGTCAAGATTGGTTCCCCCTGAGTGGGACTCTGGGGTTATAGCTGAAGTTGGTACAACATCAGTTACTAAATCTTGATTTGAGTTCAAAGTTATAGCATCATCAGCTATAACTTCAGTTTCTTTTTCCTTATTTTGAGAAGAGACATTCGTATCATCAACAATTGTCTCAGTTCTCTTTTCAAGGTCATTTGCGGATTTATCAAGTTCATCATTGGTTCCTTCAATAACTTGTTCATTAGTTTCTAGCACGTCATCCCTTGAAAGGCGAAAGTCGGGATCATTCATGTCTTCTTCTTCATTCTGTTCAACTTGCTCAGGCACATTATCTTCATCAAATACAACATGAACACTTTTTTCTATGCACAAAGTTCTTTTGTTAAATACTTTAAAAGCTTTACTATTATTAGAGTAACCAACAAACACAGCTTCGTCACTTCGTGGATCAAATTTGCTTAAATTATTTTTTCCATTATTATGGACAAAACATTTACTACCGAAGCAACGAAGGTGAGCTATATTGGGTTTTCTCCCTCTAAAAAGTTCATAGGGAGTCTTTTTGAGAATGGGTCTAATCATAACTCTATTGTGCACATAGCATGCAGTACTAATGGCTTCGGCCCAAAATTTCTTAGGAAGGCCATTACACAAAAGCATAGTGCGAGCCATGTCCTCTAGTGTTCTATTCATACGTTCCACGACACCGTTTTGTTGTGGGGTTTGTGGTGCAGAAAAATTATGTCCTACACCATTCTCCCTACAATATTTTTTAAAAGCTTGATTATCAAATTCGGTGCCATGATCCGTTCGAATGGAAACTAACTTTTTTATCATACTTGTTTTGGGCAAGCTTCATTAGTACCACAAACTCATCGAAAGTTTCATCTTTAGTAAATAGAAAGATAGGCCATACATACCTTGAGTAGTCGTCGACTAGGACGAATACGTACCTTGATCCACCGCGGCTTCTGACTTTCATAGGTCCAGACAAATCCATGTGTACCAACTCAAGTGGACGCTCTGTACTTACTACTCGTTTCGGTTTGAATGAAGATCTAACTTGTTTACAACGGGCACATGAGTCACACATTTTCTCTTGTTCGAATTTGATTGAGGGTAAACCCTCAACTAAATCCCACAATTTGAGTTTCTTTAAAATTGTTGGACTAATGTGTGCAAACCTCTTGTGCCACAAGCATGAATCATCCACAGTGACTTTCATGCACGTAAAGGAACTTGTAGTGACTTTGTTTAAATCGATCATATACATGTTCCGTTTACGTAGACCTTCTAAGATAACATTACTAGTACCTTCAACTATGATACGACAAACATTTGAATGAAAAACGACTTTGTTGCCTTTGTCACATAATTGAGAGATACTTAGCAAGTTATGCTTAAGGCCATCTACCAGATATACATTATTAATAGCATGTGAAGAAGATATACCAATCTTACCTACACCGATTATATTGCCCTTCTTGTTGTCTCCAAAGGTGACCTTGCCACCGTTGAAGGGCTCTAGTGAAAGAAAAAGATTCTTGTTTCCGGTCATGTGTCTCGAACATCCACTGTCGAGATACCATAGATTATTTTCTTTCACTATTATCTGCAAGAGAATCAAATACAGCTTTTAGGTACCCACGCTAAGTTGGGTCCTTTATGGTTAATGACTCTATATATTTGATCCTTCCTAACCCATACCTGTTTAACAGTTCTTTTCTTCTTAAGATAGGGTTGTCTAGGTTTATTATAGTGATTGTTATTATTACGACGCACACTGGGTTTAAATGACTGCTTCTGATTCACATATGGTTTAGATTTTGAAGGTACAGATGTGTAATCGAAAGCTATGTCATAAGACCATCTAAACTCATTATTTCTAACCTCATCACGTTGAGGTTCAGGTTCAGACTCATTAACACTAGACATGTCATGTTCTTTAACAAACTCAATTTGATTTTTGTTGTCGTTGACATATTTAGCACAATTATCTTTAACATGACCGTTGTGACCACAATAATTGCAAATCAGATATTCTGAAAGATTGTCATATTTCCTTCTTCTGAAATCGCGGTCAGAAGGAGTGGATTTGCACTTATCATGGTCTCTACGACTATAGCATTCATGACCTAGACCCATCTTCATGTTATTATTAGATTGTTCGGTAAGAAAGTCTAAGACCTTCTGACTTCCTTCCCATTTATCATGAACTTTTCGTGCATGTAGGAGCAATTCCTTCAAAGACTGAATTTCTTTTATTTCACATAACGAATGGTCTACATTCGAGTCTTTGGAGGGATTGTTCTTTTTAAAGTTTTCACGAAAATCGTTGAAACGTTTGTTCAAGATAAATTTCTCCTCATTATGTTGACTTTTGGCTTGGAAGAATTCAGCCTTTATATCTTTCAATTGCTCAGAAAGAAGAGAGTTTTCTTTCTTGTAATCAATGATATCAACTTCCTTTGCCTTAGCTTCAGATTGTAAAAGCTCATTAACTTTTTTCAATTCTAAAGTTATAGCTTCATTAGCTATAACTTTGGCTTGAAGATGCTTAATGTTGAGCTTTAACTCTGAGATTATAGCTTCATTAGCTATAACTTTAGACTCAAGAGCTTCTTTCTCAACATTTTTCATGTCTGAATATATAGGTGAAGTTGCCATAACTTTAGACTTGAGCTTTTTCGCTTTGGCCTTTAGAAGTTGGTTTTCCTCAGCAATATCAAGAATTTGTTCTTTAAGATCTTTTAATTCAAGACTCTGTTCATGACAATGATCTACGGCTTCTTCAAAATACTTAATTAAAGACTTCTTAGATAAATTCTTAACTTGCTTTTTAAGTTCAAGATGACTAACCTCTTCATCATCTTCTGAATCTGGTTCTGAATCTGAGTTGCCAACAAGACACATCTCGGATTCGCTTTCATTGTCACTGTCTGAAATTAGGTCAAGACTGACGTTGCTTAGACACAAGTTGGCGACTTCTTCTTCCTCTGACTCGTCGTCCTCTGTGTCGAGATCTCCCCAGCAATAAGCCATCATACTTGCTTGAATTCCTTCTTGGTTTTGTCTCGTTGATTTTTGTCTTTGATTTTCTTCCATGTGGGGCAATCTTTGATCATGTGATCATTATCCCCACATTTGAAGCAACCACGACTTGAAAGAGACCCTTTTGACTCAATTGGCTTCTTGTAAGATTTGTTAGTGTTATTGTTAAACGTTTTGCCTTGTGGTTTGTTAAAGAATTTTTTCTTAAAACGTCTAGCAAATAACACTGTTTCATCTTCAAGATCCGAATCTTGTCTTTCACTAGATTCGGCTTGTAAAGCCACTTTCTTGCTATTGCTATCATTTGCCTCATCTTCATCAAGAGTAATCTCGTGAGCCATTAGGGTTCCAAGTAGCTCTTGATAAGATAGGTTAGATAGATCTTTACATTCCTCAATTACCGTCACCTTAGGTCTCCATCGTTTAGATAGACTTCTAAGGATCTTCCTGGCAATTTCCTCGGAGTCAAAAGTTTTTCCAAGATTTTTCAATTCATTAATGATACTAGAGAAGCGAGTGGACATGCTGTCAAGTGATTCATTGTGTTCCATAGAGAACAGTTCGTATTTTCGCATCAGTAAAGCAATACGTTGCTTTTTGACAACAGTTGTCCCCTCATAGGCTAACTCTAGACCATCCCTTATTTCCTTGGCAGTAGAACTAGATGAGAAACGATCAAATTCAGTATGGGTCATGCCGTTTTGCAACAGACTAATAGCCTTTGAATTTTTCTCAGCTTTCTTATAATCTGCCTCAACATAGTCATCTTCTTTCTTTTCGACGCGAGTGCCATTAACAGATCCAAGCATGATCTTATTAGGGCCATTCTTAATGATTAGCCAACACTCCCAATCGTTACCCTTTATGAAATGGGTCATCATATTTTTCCATAAACTGTAGTTCTTCCCATCGAATACGGGACACTTCAGATGTTTGGAATCCATTAAAATAAAATTAAATGCAGCGGAAAATAAATAAAAATAAAAGGATAAATGGATCAGACTCCTTGCTGTAAGGCAATCAAGAGCACGAGGCTCTGATACCAATTGTAGAGTCTATTGATCGAATACGAAAGAGGGGGGGTGAATTGAGTATTAAAAACTAGCCCCACTTTTTCGATTTATATGATATGTAATTAATTATTTGATCTTATGAATTAAAATCAACTAATTAATTAATCAAAGTAAGCGCAAGTAACGAAATAACGAAAAGTAAAGAGAGTAAGAGAGGCACACGGATTTTTGAAGTGGTTCAGTTTCACACGTTGAAACCTACGTCCACTATTCTCGATTAATAATTTTTAGTACCTTTCTACGGATTACAAAAATTATCAACCCACTCGTATAATCAACACTATGATTATAACTCAAGGTGAGTATCACTAAATACTCTATACTATCTTACGCTAATAAGAAAGTACAATATAACTCACACAGATTCCCGTTAAAGAATTGTAAGCTTATAATGATGTACTATTATCCAATAACGTATTTCAGTCAAGCGATTGATAATAATTGATGCACGACTCTTTTGAAAAATAAACTCTAAAAATAATAAATATTTTGCTCAAAGGTTTGCTTTAAAACGATTTTGGAAAATCAACACTAGTATGTATGTGTGCCGTGTGATATGTGTGTATTTCGTGTCTATGTCGTGTGGTTCAAAATAATATGTGAAGGAGTATTTATAGTAATAGAAGTATAGTAGATCTAAAACCCTAGCTTAATATTTAAGAAAGATATTTATCTTTAATACCATAAAATAATATTTGCTTATCTTTTAGAAATATCTTTATCTCAAAATATTATTTGGTTTATCTTATAGAAATATATTTATCTTTTAATATCTCAAAATATTGTTGTAAAGATATAGTAGAATCCTAGATTAGGTAAACAAGGGAAACAACCTAGATAGGCCGAAATCCCCTAGCTCACGAAACCCTAGGAGGCACGCATCCCTAGGTGGCACAAACCTAGGTTTCCACGAAACCCTAGATGGCTCAAACACTAGGTGGGCTAATTAGGTTAACAACAAATTGAGATAGAATATATTAGAACCCCTAGGTAGCATGACAACCCATAAGTTGTATTACTAACCAATAGAATCTCATAAATATATTCTCTATTAAAACTATTGATAAATATAAAAATACTCTTTCACTTTTGAAAACATTTCAAAACATTTTATTTCCAAAATCATGCATCAATATTTTATCATCCAAAGTCATAGACTAAAGCTATAACTTTGAACATAAAATCTCTCGAATGGAATAGTTACCGAATGACGACCTATACTATCTAATCTTCACAAAGATCTTCAGTATATGGATCATCTCTTCATCTTGATCACAAAGACCCTCCATCTTGAGTCTTGTGCTACTTGAGGTAGATCTTGCTTTAAGCGATTTTCTTAAAGTTATGACTGATAGCTATAACTTCCATGTTAACTTCCAAAGTTATTCCTGAAGTTGTTATAACTTTGTCTTACAGTCTTTATCAAAGTTATGCCTAACTTTGATCTTTCTTCTAATAATTGGTGCTAGATATAATAATACTAAAGCACACAATTACACGCATATGATATATCGAGTAAAACATATTATCACGTAAACACATGTCATTATCAAAACTATGAAATTGGTCCAACAACAAGCTTGTGATAGGTCGCCCATCACAAGCTTACGACGGATCGTCCGGCATAAGCAAGACTAATTGACATAATAGTATCAATTTTGACGCCTCAGTCGTGTTATATGTCGTGGCCACATTAATTCGTAATTAATTAAAGTTCTGGGGTGACCTACAAACGTCAACCTTGTCCGTCGTCATTATATCCCCATCCAACGGAAGATTTTGTACAATCAGCAACTCTCCCTATGACGGTTATATGTCTGTCGTACATATCTAACGGGTTAAATATCTTCCACTTATGTCCGTCACAAATGAGTGTTTTTGTTATACGAAAGGTACCCACTTAACTTTGGAAGAGGATCCTCTCAATTTTGGTTTTATTCCATTTCATCTTTAAATGAATCCCCTGTTTATTAAAAGATTAACAAATTAATAGATTTTATATGTGATCCTCACTCTCATTAATTGATCTCACCATCCTCTTTATATTTATATGTGATAAATAAATAAATAAAATCATCTTCTTACATATTTATTTAGTAATAAATAGTCTCGAATATAAGTTCAAACTCTTTAAATCCTTACTTTGAAATTTATTTGATTAAAATCATCCTTATACAATTCACAAGTATCAGACTAAATAAATGAGATGTTAGTACTATAAAGATGATTTTAGCAAACTTCTTGCGTGATAATTCCTTACACAAAATTTTGTACTTATCATGATTGTTACAGTATAAATCACTTATTAGTTGATCTCTAATTAACATAATATACCATCATTTTATTTTTGAATAAAAACTCACTTAACTTCTAGCTAAAATTGAACACAAATTCTCATTTGTGACGGCCAATTTTCGTCGCAAGCTTGTGACGGAGCAAATGTGACCATTTTTATGGAAAATGTAACCACTATATGACTGGTAACATTTTATGGATGATTACTTTTTATCATAAAATGGTCACATTTAGTCCGTCACAAGCTTGTGACCGTCACAAAAGAGACCAACTGAAAATTGAACTCAAAAATCAACTTCATGACACATAATGAGTGTGTGAATTGTGATACAATAACTTATTCTAACCGTATCATATAAGAATACTACTAATTCACTAAAAAAGTATAATCCATAACAGTTAGTAAAGGTGACACATTATAAGTTTGTTACACAATAACTTATTCTAACCATATCTTTAACTTATTATATACTCTATATCTTATCTGATTTTATTCATAAGATCATCAGTTAATGGTTATACTTTTACCGGATGTAATAAGATAATATCGTTGTCTTTGAGGAGCAATGTTGATAAAATAGTTTTAGCACAACATATAATCTTATTCGATATATTTTCCAAATCTTAATATGAAACAATACCAATAGTATATTTATCATTAAATTTGAAAAGGAGTTAAAAAACTGCAGTTTAATTGCAGTTCATGGATTACACATCAGAGGTAGTACATCTGATTATGTACTTTCTGAGTTTTATGAAAAACTTTTTGAGTTTTATGTTACAGAATTTGAGTTTTTTACAATAAAGTTTTTGAGCATGTTTACTTAAATATTAAGCTAAAAAGAACTACATTGCTCAAAAACTATACATATAAATTAAATTAATTTTGAATTTTTCCATCAAAAAAATAACTTGCAAATTGTATATACTCGGAAAAAATATGTGTAAACTCAAAAAATAAAAAGGTATGAGGTACTACAGTCGTAATCCTTTTTGTGGTTTAATTGCTACACACATACTACTATTAAATATTTACCTAACTACCTTCTAATTGATTGGTCTTATTATCTATAATTACTATTGGACAATATTTGCCTCCTACTTAATTCTGTACTATAAATATTTACGGTAAGTATGGTCACAGTTCCCGATAAATCATTGTTTAGCCTTATTTCAAATGATCATCTTAAAGTCAAAGTCTCAAACATACTTATCTGAAAAAACCGCGTTTTTGCGCGGAATCCTCACTAGTATATTATTATATGTTTACATTTCACATATTTAATATTTTCTCTTCTAATCAAATTATGACCATCCGATTGCACCAGAATTAAATCTGGACCACTAGAGATATAATGAGTCTCCATGATCCGAGTTCATTTTTAAAATAATGCTGAAAAATTAAGTATTTGTCGTTTTGGGTCGGGTTTAAAACTATTTATCAAAATGGTGTCCACGTAGGCTCGGGTTTTCAAAACCTGAAATACGGAACAAACACGCCATTTCGAATGGCGTGTCTTTAATTTTATTTTATTTTTTGTCTAAAAAAATTTTTTTTTTTAAAAAAAAAAAAAAAAAAAAAATTGTAATATTCACAGACACGCCATTCCCAATGGCGTGTCTTTGTAAGAAAACCCGCCTTTCCCAATGGCGTTTTTATTTTTTAGTCCATTTTTGTAAGTTTGCATTTTCCTACTCATTAGAAACACGCCATTGCCAATGGCGTGTTTCCTCCGTGTTTTTGGTTCGCGAAATCCGAGCCTACGTGGACACCATTTTGATAAATAGTTTTAAACCCGACCCAAAACGACAAATATTTATTTTTTGAGCATTATTTTAAAAATGGACTCCCATGATCCTTACTTCTTAACTACTCTTGTAACTTTTACAAGTACTTGTTCTCCCTCCTATTCATGGGGTTGTTTATGGTTTCCATTTTTTGTGGTTCCACGGTTCTTTACTTTTTCTTTTTTTTGGAGTTAATTGAACTCTTAAAACAATAAAATTTCGCTTTAAAATCTTAAAAATTCGCACAAAAAACAAATGTAATTAACCTAGTACGTAGGACGATTAGAATTGGAATTGGTAACGCGCAATCTTATACTCCGTATGATAAGATGATGATTGTCCACATTGAGGACCGTTTAAAACGCCGACTTGTACATTTTAAGTGTTCTTTTTATTTATCGTGTTTTTTTCCTTTGATTTTTGTATTCGGTATGAAAGTTTGCACATTGTAATCACTCACTTTGTTTCCCATAATGGACAAAGTCTCAAATAAAATGTAATTTAACAAACTAAGCAAATGTTCTTCTTATGTTCATTCAGTTCATTAGTAATCTTTCTTCTAAAATAAGCTGGCAAATTTGACAAATCAAATGGTATCGTTGTCGTATCATTTCTAGTGTTTCGTGGATGACATCGCAAAATTTTGATTTGACATAGCTACAACCTCTTTGATAAGAAAAACAAGCTCTCACAATTAGCAAAGTTTGCTTTTTTTGCCCTACACCTTTTTTTATACTAAATTTTTGCCAAACAGCTAAGCAACGAGCATTTCTTTGCTTCACGCCAGGCAACACATTGAGTTTTTGACGAAGACTTTATATACTCCGTACATTTTTGAGTTGGATCACCTCGGCCAGAAATACAAATTACTCCCACAGTTCCAATTGATGATTAAGATATACCCCTCCGTCCCGGTTATTTGTTATCCTTTTATTTAGGTACAAAGATCAAGGAATGTGTAAGGAATAATTTGTGATTCCACTTAGTGGATGACACGTGTATAATAATCTCATCGGGTGATCAAATTACTTATGTAAAAACTTTCAAATATAGAAGGAACATCAATTGACTGAGAGACCCTAAAAAGAAATAGCACAACAATTGACCGGCACGGAGGGAGTAAAAATTAAGAAAATAAGGATGGGTGATTTTATATCACACAAAATATATACATGTATTATTGTTTTGCTTAAAACTGGCATTATCCGTAATAACCTTAAAACGGGTCAAATAATACCAAATGGTGGTAATAATGAGAAAAATTCTGGTATTTTCTAGGCATCAAAATGGGAGGATTTGGTATGTATTTGATCCCTCTCAAACTTAAGACGGATTTAGTGTCCGTTTTAAATGAGAATTTGTGAAAAATATATATCGCACTCACACATGCAAGATGACCCACAAAATCTAGCAAAAAATGAAAATAGATAACTATTGACTAATACAAAATAAAATGAAAATAGATAACTATTAACCGGGACGGAGTAATCTAATTATGAAAGTATTTCTTTTATTATTGGTAATTAAGCTTTAATTAAGTTTTGAATGGTAAACTTGATGAAAAGGTAGTTGTAAACTGAAAAGATGACTGACAACTGAAAAACCAAATGAAACTTGGAAATATAACTGATAACGTAGCAGAAAACACGTCATGCCCAATGGGGTGTCTATGCAGTTTTTTTTTTTTAATAAAAAAAATTAAAAACACGCAAATGGTAATGACGTGTTTGTTCCGTGTTATAGGTTTTGAAAACTCAAGCCTATGTGGACACTTGACAAATACTTTTAAAACCAATTCGAAACGACAAATACTTTAGTTTTAAACATTATAGTTTAAAAACAACCGTAAGTCTCATTAAAGGCGGGCATATCCGATTCAATAAAGACGGGTTATGTTACCAACCGCCTAACATACTTCCTCCGTTCCATTTGATTGTATACGTTTGCTTTTTGGGGACTATTCACAAGTGAGAAAAATCTTTAGTACAACTTGTAATATATAACATAATAGATAGTCATGTGAGATCTTGTTTCAATTGTCTTACCGAGTACAATATTAATATCAAATTTTTATAATTTTTAGTAATATGTAACTAAAGATATAAACAAAATAAAATGAGCATTGACGTACGTGATAAAGCAAACGTATACAACCAAATAGAACGGAGGAAGTACACAACATACCATTACGATTTACGATGTTACGGTGTTGTGAGTGCCGCTTTACATACCGTATTATCTAGGAGTTGTGAGTTGTGACTGGCTGGTCTCGTGAGCCGTGATCTGTGTCACTTGTTGATTTGGCATTATCCTTGTATATATATATATATATATATACACCCTGCCAATTCCATATTTTCTACCTTCTCTTTTCAATTTCCATCCTTTTCCATTATTTTCCATCAAACATTTGTTCCTTCAAATAACTTGTGTAATTCTTAACCCAAAAGAAAAAAGAAAAAATGAAAGAAGATGAAATAGACAGCGAAAGAGGAAGAATTCCACTACTTGAAGAAGAAAATGGATCATCATCAACAAAGAAAGGAGCATCATTATCAAGTGCAGTATTCAACATATCAACGACAATGATAGGAGCAGGAATCATGTCAATTCCTGCAACATTTAAAGTATTGGGTGTAATTCCAGCACTTGTTGTTATCTTAATTGTTGCACTTATGGGTGATGTTACTGGAGAGTTCATGTTAAGATATACTCATTCTGGGAAATCTACTACTTATGCTGGTTTAATGGGTGAATCTTTTGGGAAACTTGGTTCTTTTGCTTTACAACTTTGTGTTATTCTCACCAGTTTTGGTTGTCTTGTCATTTATCTTATCATCATTGGTATGTCTTTCTTTTCTTTCTTATTTCACTTCTTTATTCTTTTGATGTATACACATGTTTGAGTGTCGGACACGGGTACGTGAGAAAATATTAAGAGTCGGGTTAGCATAGGTATTAGCCATTAGGGATGAATGATCTTCGTGCCAGTCTGGTAACAGAGAATTAATCTGAAATGTAGGATTATGCAATTTACAGCTAATTGTTTCTACTTGGATTTGGTATTGTTAAAATAAGAAATTAATATCTGTGGTGATTGGATAGGATCACTTGCTGAAATGGCTATTGATTTTGTCTTATTTCCTTGTAAATTTGTAATAGGATTTTCTGAAAAGTATGAATAAAACTTTCTTTGAATACACCAACAGACTAAATTTAGCCCAAAATCTGTTATCATGACAGTTTGCGCTGTGCGGAATCATTGATAACTCTTATTGGCCTTTGCTCAGAGATTGTGTTGTGTGGAAGCGTTGATACTTCTGCAGTTCTGCGTCTGTGGCCATGGTCCATTATAATACGATATTGTCTGCTTTGCGCTCCTTCCAAAGGGCTCTTCAATCCTTACACCACCGATGTGGGACATGAGTTTGCACCCTCACAGATTGAGACTTGAGACGACTAATCTTTCACATTCCTAACATCTAAACATCGAAAATGAAACCCATCTGGGAGAAACAAGAAATTATTCTTAACATCTTAACCTGACTACCCAAACCATCCATCATCCTCGCAAAATAAAGCCAAGGAAATTGATTAAGTTTTTCTTTGCCATGGGTTAAAATGGTAAATTATCAACCACAGGAACAATAATGACGCTCTTGTACATTCTTTTTAATGACATTCTCGTTAGATCTAGACTTTGTTAGAAAGGAGAAAACTTTTAATTTTCACCTTATATCGCTCTTGATAGCCAGTATTTGAACAGTTAGTTTGGCAGTGTAAAATGATTTGATCAAACTAACAGATTCGAGCGTCAGTTGGTCTGACATTTCTTGAGGGTTTCATAGGGTCATGGGCGTGATGGCATTCCGTTTACTAGTTAAAGATTTTTAGTTGAAATTCTAAAATTTCTAAAGTATTTTCTTGTCTGACAACCTCTCTTGAATCGATTTATTAGGTTAGCTAATTAACGTGGCAGTTAATCATTCTCACCATGTCTTTTATTAGTAATTATTTTTTAGTACCAAGTAGGTATCTATTTCTGCATGTACATGCTTTAAACATTTTGTTTATCTTTCGGTTCCAGGAGATGTCCTCACAGGTAGTAGCTCTGGAGGCACAGTACACTCTGGAATACTACAAGAATGGTTTGGGTATTATTGGTGGACTACTCGCAAATTTTCACTTTCTATTGTAGCTGTTGTTGTTCTCCTTCCCTTAGTTTTGCTACGGCGTGTTGGTGAGTACCATGAATCCATATTAATCTTGCAACAGGGTCAAGTTGTTGCATATAAGGTGTTTTATTTTCTACTTCAAGTACTTAACCATCTTTTATTGTTAATCCAGATTCGTTGAGGCACACTTCACTAGTAGCCATTCTCCTCGCCTTGGTGTTTGTTGTAATATCCTTAGTAATGGCAATAATAGCAATGTTGCAAGGAAAAGCTCAGAGTTTGAGGCTCTTACCAGATTTTTCCAGTCAAGGGACCTTTTTCAGTCTTTTTACCACCATTCCTGTTTTTATGACTGCTTTTGGGTACCAAATCAATGGTAAGTGCTATTGTAAGTACTTTTATAGTCGGGCTATTTTAAAACTAGGGTCATGTAATGAACAATTAGTTCATGGTCGACAAAGCTTTTAAATTGTCTATCAACAGTACTTGTCCGACGTACTAAGGGCGCCCACATATGGTGGGGGGTAAGGAGGGGAAGGGACAGGAGTAAGTGTTAACAGCAGAAACTGGCTGTTTCCTGATACCCATAATCAAAATGACAATGAGAATTGCATCAGTTGACTACTAAAACTACGTAAAGTTACTAAACCATTTTACTTTATTCCATCGTATTCCAGAACCTACATATAATAGCTCTTGTCTATCAATTTTGTAAATTTTGCAGTTCATCCGATTAGGGCAGAGCTTGGAGAGCCTGCTGATATGAAATTGGCAATCCGGATATCACTAATCGTTTGTGCCGTCTTCTATTTCTCCATTGGCTTCTCTGGTTACCTATTATTTGGAGACTCTATCAACGCAGACATGCTGGTGAACTTCGATCAGAATACACAGACTGTTTCTGGTCTGGTGATCAACGCCGTTGTTCGGTTAAGCTACGCATTTCACCTCGTATTGGTGTTTCCTCTTGTAAATTATGCCCTAAGAGCCAATGTGGACGAACTCCTCTTTCCTAGGAAGACTGATTTAGCTAATGACGACACCAGATTCGTTTGTCTCACGTCTATACTACTTGCCCTTGCCTATGTGATTGCAATTGCGGTTCCAAGCATATGGTATTGCTTTCAAATATTGGGATCAACGACCGTGGTTTGCATCACACTCATTTTTCCATCGTGTATTATTCTAAGGTACTCTATTCCCTTTTCCACAAAGATTATTCTATGAGACTGTTAGTTAAACTCTAATACCAACCTAATTACCCATACAACTAAATGAGAAATTGAGAACTATCCCATATATATGAATGAATGGGTTTGTCTGAGATAGTCTTTTACAAGACTTGCTGCCTTTTATGGAGACTGGTTAATTTATTTCCTTTATATGTTGGAAATATTCATGGGATTTGTGTTTCATTTGAAATTATGGACAGGGATATACATGGAATTTCCACAAGTTGGGAGAAGGTTGTTGGTGTCATCCTTATACTCACGGCATTGGGAACCAGCGGCATCGCCATCTGGACTAATTTGTCGGGATGAATATTAAGCTCTCACCCTCTTCGCTAATTTGCTACACTCACACACACATAGTCTTCATGTGTCAAGTCAAGTCGTCCTTGATTTTAGCAGTATTTTCCTTACATCAGGCTCATCGTTTTTCCAACTAATTCGGGATTAACTGTACATTCCCCGTCAAGTAAATATCATTTCCTGGTGAGCTAGCTCTCTTTGCCTACAACTTAAATTCAGCATTAAGCATCAGAGAATGCTCAATTGTAACAAATTATATGAAGTACTGTAATTTGGGGGAGTCCTTTAATGCAATTCTGCAAGAATTAACTGTAACATGTAGACGTAGTGCAAGAATCAAGTTCCTTTGGTTGGAAACATTGAGATGTGCTGGGAATTTGTGTGTTAATTACGGTTTGATGTTAAATTAAATAACAATCTGACAGTCCCCATGTGATTGTCTGCAATATAAAGTTTATTGGATAAAATTAAATACAATTTTTGTATCTGGATTACATACATCTAAATTATTGATGATAACCTCTTAAAGTGTCAGATTTTGTTTTGGGTTTTCACCCCTCAATTCTAAGACTTTGTTTGGATAGGGGAATTAGAAGGAAAGGCAGGGAAGGAATTACCATTCTTTCGATAGCAAAATGATAGCCGAGGGATTTCGAGGGAAGGGAAAAAGGATCTTCCACTACCCTCCTACAAAGCATATTGATTTCCTTCAATAAAGAAAAGATTTCGAGGAAACCTCCTCTCTCGTTTTCACCTCACTTCCCTTTCCCTCCATTTTCCCTTTCCCCTTTTCCTTGCCCTCCTCTTTCTCTCTGTTTTTGGTATCCAAACAAAGGGTAATCTTATGTATTGTATACATGAGTATCACATCTGTACTCCCTTCTTCCCGTCCCAATCATTTGTAATCGAATGATTGGAACATTGGGGTATCTGATAACCTAGTCTCGGTCATCAGTATCGTATGAGTTGAAAAAGAATTACATTCCTCACCATTATATCTTTGTAGTCGTATTTTGTACATTTGTAGTCTTGTTCATGACAGCATTCTTAAATTAACGAGTCTACCGGAATCACTCCAATTTTGAGTGCTTCAACTCTCTATCCACTAATCTACATATCAAACAACAGATTACAGAAGAATACATGAGTATGTAATTTAACTACAAATCTAACCCTGGCAATACCCTCCATTTAGGATGTGCTTTTCTTGTAAATATTGGTTGCAATCGCAAATGTGCTCGTCACCATAGCTAATATCACCATAATCACAGCAATAAGTTTATCCCTTGTAGTCGATAACCCACGGACATCTCTGCATAACGATTCAAACACGACATTAGCGATCAATCTCAATTCTCAAACATCTATGACTGAAACAGTGACGTGATTCGCTATTGGAGGGGCGAGAGGGCAAGCAGGAGTTTGGATCCACAAAAAAAAATTAAATTTGCTAAATCTGTATTAAAAATTATCAAGAATTTATGAAAAATGTCGGTTGATATTGCTTTTTCTGAGCCCCTTAAAGTGACATACTGTAGAAAGTAGAAACAAGGTTAGATAGACCTAGGCTAGATAGAAGTAAAGGGTACCTTAAAACGACGGCGGCTGGGAAAATGAAGGCGAGCAAGACCACAGTAGTCGACCCAACATATTCAAAGAAGATCCAAATATCAGGGATAGCAATCGAAGCTACGTAGCTCAGGACAAGTAGAATCCCAGTGAGGGATAAAAATCTGAAGTCGTCAGTAGCCAAAGCAGGCTTCTGAGGGAAAAGAAGTTCATCTATATTAACTCTAAGTGGGAAATTGAGCAAAGGGTAGACAAGTATCAGGTGCAAAGCGTAGCTCAATCGAATCACGTTGTTGAGTATAGGACTGTCTGAGGATCGGTCAAAATTAACGAGAATGTCGGATGCGAGGGACTCTCCGAAGAGGAGGTACCCGGAGAAGCCAACAGCGAAGTAAATGATAGCACATAGTACCAAGGAGATTCTTGTTGCTTGCAGCATTTTTGAGGGTTTTCCCAGTTCTGAACTTATTGGATGAACTGCAAAGAATTATTCAAATTAAATCAGGTTATTCCTCCAAGGACAGTAAAGTTTTAGGTAAGATTATCCTAGAGTAAGTTATAGTTTGACGAAATCTTTATTCAAAGTTGTTGGGCTATAACTTACCATAAGACCGTCTTACTCAAAACTTGCTTAAGACGTTAATGTTTTTGGTAAGGCAGTCTTACAATAAGTTGCGGTTTTACTTGATTTAATATAGGCATAATCACACAAGGCATATTTTTTCATGGGTTTACTAACCATTGAAGTGAAATGTGAATGCTGTAACTATAACTGGGACTGCAGTGAAGAGGTTGAAGAAGGACACTTGACTGGTCAAGTCAGGAAAGAGTCTAGGCCTCTCTGCTTTGCCCTGAAACACTGCCGATGTTGCCATCACACAGCTGATCCCTACAAACACCACTGCTAGGAACACTGATGCAGCTGAGGAGAACTTCAAGGAATCTGCTTCCCCAATATAATGCAACAAAGACGAAGTTATAAACCAGTATGTAAAATGGGTGTAGTTGGTTAGAAATTATGAGTATAGAATATGTAGGAAGAAAGATGAGCTTACAGATATGACGAACAAGGACAAGGGGAAGAAGAATGAAGACAACGACAAAGAGAAGGGCGTAAGGTCGAGTTGTCCACCACTGAGGCCCAAACCACTCACGTAACACTCCTAAATGAAGTGATTCCCCATGCTCACTCCCTGACAGTACATCCCCTGCACCAAAATTAACGCTTTACTTAGCTTGATTTAAACTCTTTTGGAGACAAAATTTATATATTGCACCACCAATTGATGAATTCATCGAGATGATGAAACTTTGTGTCATATTAGGTAGATTTCAAAATGCCTATATTACTTTCTTCATTATCTTTTTATCTTCTTCCTTCAATAAATACTAGTCAAAGATGAAGATTATTGAGTTCCTTACACGGGCAACACCAAACGGAATAATATTATAAAAAAAGAGGTGTAAGGACTAAGGAGTAGGAAGATTACTAAGAATTTTTGATCGAAGCTAAGATAGGAAAGGTTAGTTACCAAGAATAATCAAGTAGACGACCAAGCAACCCCAATTGGTGATGATAACAGAAAACTGGACACAAAGTGATCCCACCTTCCCAAATGACTCTCCCATCAAACCTGCATACGTCATTATTATCGTCTCATTACCGGACCTCCTTGTCTCTCCTGAGTTATACGCAAACCGTAACAAAAACTCCACCGACATCTCCGCTAGTACCGCCACAACCACGATCAGAATCAACGCTGGTATAACCCCAACCACCTTAATTGTCGCCGGGATAGACATTATCCCGGCGCCAATTATCGACGTCGAAACATTGAATACCGCTCCCGGAACCGACGCTGAGTCGTCTTTATATTTAATTCTTCTCGTCGGAAGTAATGGAGCTTCACCGTCGAATGTCATTTTGAGCAACACGTCCAACTTTTTGGTTCGTTTTGCCCCTCCCGCCTTTTTTTTTAGTTTGTGATTGAATGTAGCCTGTAGGGTGTGGGGGAAATGTTGCGGCGTATTATATATTTATAGGTGAAGGGTATATCTGGAGACTGGAAAATGAGCTCATAAAATTAATCGTGAGAGAATGTGTCATGCATGATTTGTGTTATGTATCTGGCCAATGGTTGTTCGAAGAGGTAGGGAAAATGATTGACCTTGTATTTGGACGCCCTTTTCGCCTTTGTTAATCTACTAAACCATTTTCCTTTTCTTCCCATAATATACATCCGTAGGTCTTGCTTTAGACGGGTCGGATCTTGCAACGGGTATTTTGTGAGAGAAAATGGGTAGAGGGGACAAGGTGGGCACCCCCCATGTGCTCTCCACTCACCCTTGATGGGTATTTTGTGAGAGAATATGGTATCCGTCTTAAGCTTAAGACGGATACCTCCGTCTTAAATAAGAATTTGTAAATATACATAAGAGCCGTGAGTTTGTGTAATTTTGATTTCAAATGATTTTTGTACTAAATTAGTAAATTCTAGTTATAAAAATTGGATAATTATATATGTAAAATTGTCTTGCATTAAAATTAAATACTAATACTAATAAATTAAACACAATATCTCATTTATGTTACGAACTTTTCGTCTTAAACTTATGACATGTCAAATCATTCAACTTGATACCTACAAAAAACAAAACAAAAATTGTTTTAATTACCACCATCTTGTAATATTTGACTCGTCTTAAAATTAAAACGGATAATACTCATTTTAAGCAAGACTTATTGTAAATTAAATATCTCTTTTAGTATATAATTATTATTGTTCAATAATATCGGCGGCGATTCTCTGAATCAGATAAATGATTAGTCTCTCATCCTGATCATTTGCTTACATATTCCATTTTTTTTGGAATCTCACTCATTTGCTTACCTTATTAAGATAGGAACTAGGTTTGTGACCCGTGAAATTCACGGTTTCAACTGTTTTAGTTTTGTTGTTTTTATCGTATTGTTAATATTTGTCCGAGCAATTAATTCATAGATTTAAAATCAATTTTTCAAAAATCGTAAATTTAATTTTTTTTCAAAGTGAAAAATTGAGTTAAATAGTAGCCTATTACAAATCTCATTGCAATCTCGGTATGTGTTATAAGGCATGTACATTTCCATTACCCATATCAATAAGATTGTTTTTGTCCAACTTGTAATTAAAATTGAGATCCTCGAAACTCCAATTTCATTCTATATGAGTGATTCTTCAAAGGAAAAATGATGAATAAAAAAAACCAAATACCAAAATAAAACATACATTCGAAAGTTTTTGAAGTACTAATAATTAAATTTTTTAATAAACCTCAAAACAATTAGTCATTCACATTCATGTTGTCAATCTTGTAGTTAGTTTATAATATAGTATTGAGTGAAATGGAGGGACTATTTGTTTAAGCAATTTTAGTATTTTCCTTCTTCATATGATCTTCTTTCTGCAATGAACCATTCCTACAAAATAGAAAAATAAATAAATAAATCCACTGAGTAATTAATATCAAAAAAATGGTGGAATTTGATTTATATAATAGTAACCTGATCGTTATTAATTTAAGTATTCCCTTAAATTATAAAATAAATAAGTCAATGAGTTATAAAGACGTAAGTATATTTACCTTTAAATAGTACAACACCACAAATCTTGATAGCCACTAAATTAGAACAAAACACATATGTGAACTTCAAAAAAAGTGATGAGCACTTCATAACCATTGAAACTTTAAAATAAATAAATAATTATGAATTTAAAACCTTAATGCACTAAGCTTACTTTAATAGACTTACCTTGATGTTGATACAATGATAAGAATGATTATTGACACATACACTTCTGTTGGCGATGGTGTCGGTGGAGTGAGTGTCATCAACAATAGTGCGATCACATAATTAAAATCTCAATAATAAGAATACAAAGGGATGATGAATATTAAAGTCAACTGGTCAACATAAATCGGTAACGATTGGCTCAATTGAGTTTGACGTTACTGTCGTATAACGGTGGTGATCAGTTGATCCCTTTAGGTTACACCTAAAGGACATTGTATAGCGATACAGATTAATTAATCCTTTAAATTGAACTAAGTTTATATTGAAAGTGAGAATTATATCATATTGTAATATGATTAAATAAGATTCACTTTAGTAATCTAATTGTTATATTACTAAGAATGCAATATGTTTATGAAACATTTGAGATAAGCAAAATTGGTTGATTATAATTACAAATTGTTGTAGATTATATTAACCAAATATGAGATGATTCATTCTATTTACATGTAATTATAAAATGTGACTTAAAATGTTAAGTCTAATTTATTTGTTATGAAATTACATTTAAATTAGTTAAATGCACATTTATAAGCTAAATTACATGTTACATGTCACATGTCACATATGTGACAAATGACAAAATGCAAAAATAAAATGGACACCCATTTTAGTGGGGTGCAATGGTTTTGTGAGGTATTTTAGGGTGATTAGTTTTTGTCTATTATGCTAATTGAGAATTATACATAATCATACACTAGACTAATTCCTACACACTACCTACTTACTTTGTAAAGACAAATGACAGTGACAACACTCCCTCAAGCATGTAGGGTGGCCGGTCATGAGCTTAGTAAGAAGGAAATTTTTCCTTCTTATTCCTACACTCCATCTCATTTTGAATTATTCATGTAACAACCCGGATTATTAAAACAAAAGAAATACCCTAATAATAATTAATCCATCAGAGTACAAAGATGAATAGGGTCAAGGTGGCGGAAAACACCTGACCAATCCGGATCGGTACTCAAATCCAAAACTAAACTATTACATTATTAATATTCATAAACTAGATTAACTTCCTAAACAATTTATTTGTCTCGCCACGAGTCTTTCCATCCCAAGCATCTAGACACAAGCAGCAATCACTTCAACTTGAGAATGGGGTCGACAATCAGTCGGGAGTAACTAGATGCTCTCCCAGTCATGTTTACAACATGCTGAATTAATAACAATCTATAACAACTGATAGTAATCATAACAGACATGTGAAGCAATTTATACAACATGATACGCAACCAAACTTACCATGAGACGGGACCACAACCTACTTGAATGAAATCCTGCAGACCTAGACCATATGAAACCACTAGACAATGAATACATTCAAGACCCAAGGTAGCACACGATCCATAGCAACATAAGGCACAATGCTAGCAACAAAGCATAGCGAATAAAGTGAACGCCTGTTAGAGCGTATAACCACTGCCTCTAACTTGACAGAGCGTATAACCACTGCCTCTGTCGGTTGTGGAGCGTATCACCACTGCCTCCACAGTACTATGTATAGCGTATCACCACTGCCTGTATGCCTAAGACCTAGCCAGACCTCTCGATGCATTAACTGTACATCGAACGACACTCGGGAGCCAGAGCATTTAACTGATGTCTCTGGCCACCCCCGAACATAGACCAAATAAACCCCCGAAGGGCGGCTCTTGATTCATTCCGATAGTATTTAACTGATACTACCGTCATCTATTCGAACTAGCCAACAAACAAATGCACAGTTTAAATGACTGTACAAAACATGCGTGAACAACATCACGACTCAACTCAGTAGAATAGTTTAACTGACTGTCCAAACTCAACTCATAGAACAGTTTAACTGACTGCTCTACTCCTCAAAGAATGAGAGTAACCAAGATAATATGCAAACATAGCGTTATAGTTCAACTAACCATAACACCACACATAAGCAAGCACATGTACCCAAAGGTTATAATATCTTGACCTATAACATTACACCTCAAAGGTCATGTTATAGTTCGAGCTACCATAACACCAGACACAGAAGCACATAATAACTCAATGTTATAGTACCTCCTACTATAACCTTCACTTAACCCTAGTGAAGTTATAATAACTTCCGCTATAACCTTCACTCAACTTTAGTGAAGTTATAGTAACTTCAGCTATAACCTTCACTCAACTTTAGTGAAGTTATAGCACCTCAACTATAACCTTCGTTAAGCGTGTCAGGTTATAGTATCATCAACTATAACCTTCACTTAACTTCAGCAAAGTTATAGTACCTTCAGCTATAACTTTCACTCAACTTTAGTGAAGTTATAGCACTTCAAGCTATAACATTATGCGTGCGAGGTTATAGTATCATCAACTATAACTCTCTTCCATCACGGGTTAGTCCTCTATAACAAATTCACCGAGGGGTCGACTCCACGGTACAAACCGCTATGTCACCACAATGAGTTTTGTTATAGTACACCGCACCATAACGTCACTTTCAAAGTTATAGCTCAAATAGGTATGACAAGGGTAGCTTACATGTAAAGTTATAGTTAATATGCTATAACCTTAATGATATAAACCAAAACCCTAATTCCTCAACAGAAGCAAACCCTAGCCTCTCCCACAAGGAGGAGGCCGAAACCCTAGGCCACGGCAATCTCACGGCCGCGCCACCACCAACGACGCTAGGGTTCGCAATTTGAACCCCAGTTCGCACACCAAATGAATAATTGAAAATAGAATAACAACATAAATATTAAATGCAATTAAACATGCGAATCATAAGCATAAATAACCACACAAACAATTAATCATACAATCAATCATTATATCATGTTAATAATTCACTTTCTATAAACACAATTAAAGGAAAACACCTAGTTACCTTTATTACGCAATAAAGACCGCAAACTAATTAGTATTGTTCTACAGAAATTCTCCTCCAAAAACGCCCCAAAAAAAAGATATCTTCTTCTTAATCTTCTTATTTACAATCAAATATATGAACCCTAAAGGTAGCTCTCAACTCCATACAATCGAGTCCCTTAAAATAATATGAATAGAATATATTGTAGAGATAAGAGCCAGGATTGTAAATATATAATTTATATTTGATTTGGATGAAGAAAGTTGCATAACAATGGAGTTAAAGGGAGAAGAATGAAAAGAGAAGAGAAAGAAGGGCTGCGGCAAAAACGTACGCGTGGGAGAAATAAATTGAGCAACCTACTTATATGAGAGTTCAAGTGGGCTTTTGATCCATTAACTCACAAGATGGATAATTCAATTACAAATCAGGTTTAGTATGATTAAAACGCTATGAGAATGGATATAAGAGAAGTAGCTATTAAATTTAAATAGTCAAATCGTGCACGGACATTTTAACCCATCCAAATTAGGTAAAAATGGAAAATAACATAAAAGAGATTGTAAACGTTAAATACGAAATAAATAATTAAACTCGAGAAATAATTAATTTAATAAATAAATTTCCGAATGAAATTATTAGAAAACACGAGGTGTTACAATTCATGCAAAAATTGTTTATCTCTCTACATCTCTCTATACCTCACTAAACTTAAGAAGTTTACATAATACTTAGAGTTCATATATTCTAATAAGATTACTAGAGTAGTAATAGAGTTATTAGATTTATTTTAAAGGGATACTACTTATAATAGTAGTGTAGTATTTTAGTAGAGATTAAAGGGTTGTCTTGGGTGCTACTAATAGGAGTGTTCTTAACTTAGAACTTGGAAAATCATCCTCATCATACTAGCTCATGAACAGTATTTAAAAGGAGTTCAAATATTGTGCCCATTTCCTTTATCATCAATGTAAGAAATTGTTCTTTCTTTAACCTTATGTTATGTATGCATAAGATCCACATAGTTTAAGAGTAAACTATTCAGATAATGATATTAGAAATGTCTAATATTGAGTTTAAGAAACATCAAGTGGTATAAGAGCTTTGGTTGTTATATTCATAATCGATTTATAGTTTATTCGAGTTAATGTAACTTAAAGAAAACTAGTAATTTGTGTTTTATAAGATAAAATCACAAAGTCATTTGCATATCAATATATTATGGTCCTAATAAGATAAAATCACAATGTCATTTTGATGATTTATGGAATTTATATTGCTCAAATATGATTTTTAGTGTTTTTATTACATTTTAATGAGTAAAATGATGTTTAAAACGCTAAAAAAAGTTAGACATATCTTCTGACTTTGAAATATTTACACGACATCACATTTACGTTTTACTTACTGCATGTAAAATTTCGTGTGAAGTGAACTTATTTCTCATGATTTATGATTTTTACATGATAAAAATAGAATAAATGAAGGTTAAATGGTTAAAAATACTTCTGCTTTGAATCAGATCATGAAATTTTAGTATGTTGTCACATTCCTGTTTTATTAACAGACTGGAAAGTTTGAGACGAATGTGTTTTGTCTAGCATAATTTATGAATTTTTAATGTAAAAATGGCATGAATAGTGACTAATTTAGCAAATATAGCTAAAATAAATTTCATATCATGAGAAAATTGTTACTGGTTTTATAAATGTCCCAAATTTTAGATATAAATTTTAAAATTTAATTAGATTAATTTTCACATGCTTTATGTATTTTATTTGATAAAACCAATAAAGCGCAACCGGTTTTTTCTAAAAATTAATTCGAATTTTTAACCTTGATTTTTGACATCATGAGTGTCATGAAAATGTTCTAAAATGAACAAAAAAATTCAAAATTTTAAATTATTGTAATTAATTTGGATCTATTTGATTAAAATATGATTTTAAAATCTAATTTTGAGCAATTATATAACAACAAGTTGAATTATTGTCAAAAATTGAGTGATGACTAATTTTTGAGTCCTAAATCAGTTAGGATAATTAACTTGAACTTAAGTATGATTTAAGTATTGTTTGGTGATTTTAAAGTGTTATTAACACGCATTTCCGTAAACCCGGGTTATATACGATATAAACCTAATTAAATTAGGTTGATTTGGCATTTAAAATGAGCATGTTTTATTCATATTATAATGCTGCATTTTTATTTATGAATGTCATATTTTCATTTATGAATGTCATATTTTATTTATGTAATATTTGAATTATGTAGTTTAATCCTTGTATGGCCTTAGTTTTAATCGATATTGCGCGAAATGTAAGGGAAAATTGATTCGGTTGTAATTTAATGTGATCTCGTATCACTTTTATTATAATACTTTATTTTTAAAAATGTATAATAGAATAGCTATGTAATTTTATTATATTTTGTAATTATTTTATTACGGAGTTTCCCAAAGACGGTGCCATTCGGAAAGGCGTTCCGAGAGAGACGATGACCTTGGGAGGCGAGCTTATGAAGTTCAAGGGACCAAAGGAGTTGGTTTCCGAATTTGTAATAGATTATATGATTTTCTATTCTAGGAAAGGTCATACTAGGAATTTTATTTTTATGTTTGCATTTTCTTTAATATGTTTGCATGCATTGCCAAATCGTCATAACATGACATGCATATTTCATCGAGTCTTCGACCGTGTCAATTAAAATTATCAATAATTCATCGATTTAGTTCACTTAAAAGGGATAGATAATAAATTGACACGACCTCTCATAATAAATAATTGAGATCAAGCCTTACCAAATAGTACAACTCATGAATCCCAATTTCGCAAGGAAGTAGGCTCGGCTTACCGGGGTGTTAAACTTGTTACGTTGGGTAAGTGGGGTAATAAATGTTATTACTTCGAAATTTGGATTGAGCTCAACGGAAGTATTCGCGACCGTAGCCGCATGTGTTCCGGGCTTAAGATAAATATTAAAGTAATATTATTGACCGAGAGTTCTAATGTAGAATCGATTAAAGAGTTAATCCACCGAATTATGTTAATGAAGGATGAATCGGCTCACCGTGCCCAAGTTGATAAAAAATTTGGATCTCGGAATCATTTATAATAGTTGGGTAGAGGTTGCTATTAAATGTTAAAACTTTTTTAAAATGTTTACATGTATTTAAAATGATAAATGTTAACATTTCCTTTATTTCTAAAAATTTGTAGTTAACTTTGTTCAAATTGTAATGACTAGTTCATCCAACACGACAACCACTAACGCTCCAACTCTCACCAATGTCTCATGGCTTCGATCCTTCATGGATCGATGTAATCTAGAAAAGAATGGCGCTAATTTGGCAAATTGGGATCCGCAACTCCGCTTGGCCGCGGAGGGTGACGACAAGCTTCATTACCTTACCGAGGCCTCTCCCACCGCACCCAACGAAAGGTCAACCGTCGGCGCAACGCGAGCCTATGAGGCTTACCATAAAGAGTCCGCCGCGATAAAAAATGTTTTGATCTTCTCGATGGAGGCCGATCTCCAAAGGAGTGCCATAAAGATGAGCACGGCCTATGAGATCTACACGAAGCTTGTAACCATGTTTTCACAAACTCCTAGGATCATACAATATGAGACGGCTTCCGCGTTTTTCGACATGAATCTTAAAGAGGGCCAAAAAGTTAGCCCTCATGTACTCAAATTGATTGAGCATGTCGAAACTCTCAAATTGCAAGGGGTTGACATCCCCGAACAACTCGTTATTGATCGAGTACTACATTCCTTGGGGAAAACCAAGGCATATGTGCAGTTTAGGGTAAACTACAACATGCAAAACATGAAAACCTCTCTCCATGAGTTACACAAGATGCTTGTGCAAGCCGAGAGAGACATGTGGCTAAATGTTAGCACCTCCAAGGATGTGCTCCATATTAATAATAAGAGTAAGGGGAAGTTCAAGAAAGGTGGTAGTAAAGGGAAGAAGCCCTCCACCTTCAAGGTAAAAGGTAAAGCTATTGAGAATAGCTCACCCATGCCCAAGAAGGGTGCCTCCAATGAGGACAAATGCCACTATTGTAATGGCATAGGGCATTGGAAAATGAATTGCCCTAAATATCTAGGAGATATCAAAGCTGGAAAGGTTCTTCCAGTAGGTAAAAACTTATCCCTATCATTTATGTTATGAATTCAACTTGATATGTAGATAATATGAGTTGTGATTCTAACCCTTTTTATTTTAATTAGGGCACACAAGCAAGGATAGGGGCAAGGACAAGCAAGCCTAAGAAGGCTCTTCAAAGGAAGCTAGAAGTAGCTCGCCATGGTTGAAGACCTAAGGAAATTTGGCCTCAAGATTGTCTTCCCTTTTGAATATATTATGGTTATTTAGAACTTTTTATTTCCTTGTTGGGCATGTATGTTTGTTTAATTTTCAAGAACAATTGTTGTAATTGAATATTTGGTGACTTGGTTTTCAACCCAAGTCACTCGGTTTGTGGAAACTTTTATTGTTCTAAAACTTGTCTTTATACACTACTTGCATTTGAATAACATAAATTGTATCGACTTAAGTTGATCATATAGCATTATGATGATTGGATCATTATAATAAGTTCAAAACTAAGAATTTGATTCTACTTTTGAAAGATCAATTGTTAAGTCAAATTGAATTATTGAACTCAAAGCAGGGAATTTACCAAACCAATTGGTCACACCACTTTTAAGGACAGTATATGACATGAGTATGAGTTCACCTCTTTAGCTTATAGAAGTAGTCGATTTCAAAGCTAAGATTCGATGTCTTTACAATAAAGTCTTTAGTAGATCACTTAAGGTCATGTTGTAATACTTCTACCCCCTTCACGAGTATGAGTACAAAATTGTGTGTGGCTCATAAGGCTATATTTAAAGAAAATAGTTGTATTTATCCTAAAGATAAAGTGGGAGAAAATAAGCCACAACGTAAAAGTAGTTAAGAACTAGTGAGTAAACCAAAAGAAAATGTTCTTAGGTTAGACTCAAGGCTAGTGAGGAAACCAAAAGAAAGTGTTCTTAGGAGAATCTTTAGACTAGTGACAAGATCAAAGGAAAATGTTCTTGATATAATAGGATTATGATCTATGAAGTGGAAGTACCTAGAAATTTTAAAATTCGATTTTCTAACTTAAAAGACTTATGAAACTAAATGGAATCTATGCAAAGGAATATGTATTTGGAGTTGTTCAATAATAAATCATTCGATAGTCATGAAGATGTCTGCAAAAGCTAAGTTAATGCGTAACTATGCTTAGATCCAAATCATCAGTAAAATACCTCATACTAGGTGTGTACAAGATACACAACAAAACCACATGTCTAAATAGGGATTTGCAATAGGATGTGTGTGACAACCCTCGCGAATGCGGAAATAAAACATAACAAGCATGTGATATATATAGCGGAAGATACGGTATTTTTAAAACATTTTTACATGCAATTAGAAAAGTACGAGGAATGTCAATAATTACAAACCAAAGTATAATATACTACAAGAGACGTAGTCTCTCAAAATGTATCAAATATCAAAGTTATTAGCAAACTAGCTAAACAACGTCTAGAGGTGATTCATCCAGGCCAACGCCCGCTAGCTCACACCCGAACCCAAAATACCACAAGCAAAAAGCCATCCAATAAAGCAACCTGTTCATCCATGAAAAACATGAACGCCACAATCAGTGGGGAGTAACTCCGGGTTCTCCCAGCCATATCATTATAAACGTACATAAACGGAAATACAAAAGTAGAAGCATGCATATATAAATATACATGTGAAATAAGAGAAGGATAAATAGGCAATTCAATATATAAAGATAAGAGCATATGGAGTACAAATCCTTAACCATCATATTATAGAAAGACTCGGGGATGACACTCTTAGGCAACCATACACTCTCACTAGGGCTTGCATCTCACCGTTAGCGGCATAAGTTTGATAAGATTGAGACTCGACAAACCAACCATGCCAAGTCATCCAACGATCACAAGTAATCAATCATATAATCATCCATTCAAACGTACAATACGTTGACGACATCTCTCACGGTAAATGACACGCACTAGCACCGTGTACATGCAAGTATGATTAAAAGGCATCCACGGGATAAAACATTTCCCTGAACGCATACTCGATTCAATTCATTTCGTATATGTAGACTAATTTCCTCCTGGTAGAACGACGATAATAATACGGTCCTAGTCTAAATCTGGCTAGACCCCCGAAATCACATTTTCCGGTTCGACATGCGATAAACATTTCGCATCCAAGACTCGGTCAATCATAGACGCCGAGTACCCCGAATTCGGTCAACCTTCACGAAAGAGGCGGAAAAGAGCACAAGCCTCACAACAAGCGGTACGCTACATGCAATGACACCTCCTCGCAAGTATACAACATTTGACGGCCGGGTCAATCAACGCAAAGCGTTCGCCTCCCAACAACGTCGTCATATGCCCACTAACACATGCAATTAAGCAGTAAAGATACACTCCCCGTTCCGACATTCCAGCTTTACGAACGTGGAGGTAGCCAAGGGAATGAGAGTACAAAGCACATAGAAAATTAGTGCTCAAACCGTAACATGTGTAAAAACCGACTCAAAGTGGAACATACCAAAAACGTCACAAAACATGCGATACAAGCGAATGGAATATCATATATTCGAAACATTAATATTTAAAGTCATTACGTGAATTTATACGATAAACGAACCATCGGAATTAATATAAATGAAAACATAAGAAAGAAACAAAGAAGAGTTTCAGGGGGTGCCAGCCGGTCCATAGGACCGGCCGCCGGCTACCCGGCTGGCATCAAGGTAACATAGGAAAACAAGGCAAAATACAGGGGAGTCCCAGCCGGTCAGGGGGACCGGCAGCCGGCTACCCGGCTGGGACCAACATAATACCAAAATCATCAAAATTATACAGCCGCAGCCCCAGCCGGTCAGCTGACCGGCTGCCGGTCGGCCGGCTGAGACTCTTCATACTTCACTAAAATCATCATTTTCATTACTAACTATCAACAATTAACACCAACTATCATCATAAATCATCAATACTCATTATCAAATATCAACTAACAACAACTAATATCAACAACACAATTCCTAAGATTACTAATCATATTCTAAATACGATCACTATCATAGAAAACATATAAAACACGTAAATGATATCGAGTAACCCTTCACCGTTACCTTTTCGCGTCTTCAATCCGCGTCGATGTCCTCTTCTATCAAGAAGTAGTCTTTGCCGGGGTCTTGGAGGTCACCACCTACAATTAGATAATAAAGATGAATATAATTCACCTTTGAGAAAGACGGATAAATTGAAAAGCGAGAAAGACGGTAATTTTATTACCAATGCGGATAGAGGACGATGAGAAGAAAAGAATAAGACGAACTTGAGTGAATTTGAGCGAGAAATGAAGGCGTAGCGATGATCTTAAGATTGATCAAATATGGAGTTTAAGCTTTGGGTGGTTACTTAGTGAGGAAGAAGGGAAGTTGAATGAGGGTGAGTTAGGGTTTAAGGGAGTATATGAAGGAGTAAGTGGAAAACATGAGAAAAAGCCCAAAAACGTCTTAAGACGTAACTTACTCGAAATCTTGCGTAAAGTCCGAAAACGAACTCGGAAATTCTAAATTAGACACGGGAAATTTAATTCTAAACTAAAACTAAATTTCGCTGAAAAGTATCCGTATAATATTTTTACTATAAAAATTAGGGTACATTTGCGGGTGTTACAATCACCCCACCTTTTAAAAAGTTTCGCCCTCGAAACTTGAGCGAAAGAAAGATACCTTAATCGAATAGGCTTGGATATTTACTACGCATAGAAGCTTCCGTTTCCCAAGTCTCTTCTTCGACATTGGCACATCTCTACAAGATTTTCACTAAAGGAACCACCTTACTTCTCAACTTCTTATCCTTGCGATCTAGGATGCGGATCGGCTTCTCTTCAAAGGACAAATTCGGTTCAAGCTCGGCCATTTCCTTTTGAAAGACATGGCTTGGATCACTAACATACTTTCTCAATTGAGAAACATGGAATACATCATGAACCTTAGCCAAATTCGGGGGTAAATCCAACTTGTAAGCAACGGCATCAATCCTTTTCACAAAATCAAATGGTCCAATGTATTTCGGGCTCAATTTACCCTTAACACCAAACCGTTTAACACCCTTCATTAGAGATACTTTCAAAAACACTTTATCCCCAACTTCAAACTCTAACGGCCTTCTTCGGATATCGGCATAAGACTTTTGTCGATCTTGAGCGGCTTTCATTCTATCACGAATGACTTTCACATGATCAATGGTTTCAACAAGAACATCGGGACCTAAGTCACGAACATCACTCAATTGATTCCAACATATAGGACTTCAACATTTCCTTCCATAAAGAGCTTCATAAGGAGCCATCTTGATAGATGCATGATAACTGTTGTTGTAAGAAAACTCCACCAACGGTAGACTCTTTTCCCAACTAGATTGGAAGTCGAGTGCACAAGCCCTAAGCAAGTCTTCGAAAGTCTGAATAGTCCTCTCGGTCTGACCATCGGTAGCGGCATGAAATGCGGTACTCATCAACAACTTACTACCCATGGCTTCTTGTAAAGCCTTCCAAAATCTCGAACAAAACCTCGGATCTCGGTCGGATATGATCTCCTTGGGAACACCATGGTATCTAACAATCTCATCAACATAGGCTTTCGCTAGTCGATCTAAACTCCAAGTCTCTTTGATTGGAATGAATCTAGCACACTTGGTCAAACGATCAACAACAACCCAAACGACATCTTTACTTCCAACGGTCCTTGGCAAAGCCAATACAAAACCATAGAAATAGATTCCCACTTCCATAGTGGAATATCCAAAGGTTGTAGCAATCCACCGGGCCTGTTGTGTTCGATTTTCACTTGTTGGCAAGTAAGACATCTTCCAACATAAGACACAACATCGCCTTTCAAATTCGGCCACCAAAATTGCAGCTTCAAGTCTTTATACATCTTATCACCTCCGGGGTGAATAGAATAAGGGGAAAGGTGAGCTTCATCAAGAACTCGCTTTCTCAAATCAAGAGCATTAGGCACAAACAAACGGCCATGGAATCGAAGAACACCTTTATCATCAAACTTGAAATCTTTAGCTTTACCTTCAAGAAGTTTAGCTTGAATAGACTTGTAGGTAAGATCATCAACTTGGCTTTCGTGGATCTCACGGAGAAAAACAGGTTCGGCAGTCATAGCACCAACATAAACAAATCCACGCTCCACGAATTCCAACCTCAACTTTCGAAACTCGGCACAAAGATCATCGGGTAATACCCGCATAGCATTCAATGCATGAGAAGCTTTCCTACTAAGAGCATCGGCAACAACATTAGCCTTCCCTTCATGGTACAACAACTCAAAATCATAATCATTCACCAATTCCAACCATCTTCTTTGTCTCATATTCAACTCTTTTTGAGTAAATATGTACTTCAAACTTTTGTGATCGGTGAATATATGACAATGAACACCAATAAGGTAGTGTCTCCACACTTTCAAAGCATGAACAACGGCGGCCAATTCCAAATCATGAGTAGGATAGTTCACTTCATGAACTCTCAACTGTCTCGAAGCATAAGCCACCACTTTCCTACTTTTCATAAGTACACAACCCAAACCCATCTTGGAAGCATCACAATAGACATCAAAGTCTACTCCATCTTCAGGTAAAGTCAACACTGGAGCGGTAGTCAACCTCTTCTTTAACTCTTGAAAAGCGGCTTCACAAGCTTCATTCCATAGGAATTTGGTTTCCTTCTTCAACAATTGGGTCATGGGTCTAGCGAGCTTGGAGAAATCCTTGACAAATCTACGGTAATAACCAGCTAAGCCAAGAAAACTTCGGACTTCTCTTACATCGGTCGGACTCTTCCAATCAACAATGGCCTCAATTTTAGAAGGATCCACCATTACACCTTCTTTAGAAATTATATGCCCAAGAAAGTGTTGGAGTAAGTGTCCTCCACAATAGTGCATTTATATAATAAATCTCATTTGGAATATACGTGGCATGATTAGTATATTTTGATACTCCACGTCAGTTGATTAACGTAAATCAATAACGGTTGGCTGACTAGAGTTTGACGTTATTGTCGTTTGACGGCGGTGATCAACTGATCCCTTTCGGTCACACCTAAAGGCTGAAATCCAAATAGTAACTAATTATTTGTATACGATACAGTTAATTAGTACATTACATATATTCGATATGTACGAGAGTTAATTATTAGAAATTGAGTTAAGAACTCAGATTCGATTAAACTTATTTTTCAATTATGCGATAATTGACTAATAAATTTATATCTTATTTTAATACGATTAAATAAGATTTAACTTAGTAATTAATCGTTAAATTACTAAATTAGTTGAGGTTTTGAGATAGAGGTAATTAGTTAATTATATTTACAAAGAGTTGTAAAATAAATTAACTAAGCATTGTGGGACCTATTATATATTGATATAATGGTAAAATATTACTTAAAATGTTAAGTACATATTATTCATTTATTTGTATCATATAATTGTTATATGATCAAATTAACACTTAATTATACAAGATAATTAAGCATATGATTAATAAGTATTTGTGGGACAAATATCAAAAATCAAAATGGATCAAAATAGGCCTCACATGGCCGGTATACATGTAGTGGATGGTGATGATGGTTACTCTTATTCATACTCACAAGAAACATGTGATTATGACATGAATAGTAACCTAAAATCATTACATACTAACACTACACTCTACCACTTTGCATGTGATTAAAATAAGCAAAATAAGAGCCTTATGAAGCTCTTCTTGACCGGCCATATTGTCTTTATAAGGGCAATATGGTTGTTCAT